>CDFI01107414.1:37744-50192 GCA_000826405.1 Acanthamoeba divionensis | reverse complement strand
GGGAGATTTCTGGAACTCTCTCTTTTGCTAATTTGTTTGACAATCAATTGCAGGAAGCATCTCACATGACTCCTCGTTCTTTGGACACTGCAGATGATCTGAGAACCATAGCGAAGTCATTGGAGGTAATTTTTTTTTTGGATTTGAACTGTTAGATACTGAGGAAATCTTTCTATCTTGGCTGTTCACAGTCTGTTCCAGCCCGAAGCCATGGAGGAGATTTTGTGCCGGTGAAGACTCACATAACACAGAACGCACGCTCTTTAGGTATATGCACTTCACAACATGTTGTGTTTTTGATTCTACAGTACAGACTAACCTTGTGTGTTTTAATGATAGATACTCCTGAGGACTTAGAGATCTTAGAAAGAGAACTGGGTCTTAGCCCTGTAACGCCCAGACAACAACAACAACAAACGGGCTGGCCTCCTCAGACCCAGCAGCATCGGCCTCTGCCTCAGCAAAAGATGCAGCGTCCTACTTTTGGAGGCCCTCAGGTATGGTGTTCATTTTGTAAAAATGAGCACTATTTTTCAATTTCGAATTCAATTCAGTTGACTTATATGTGCACAGCCTGAAATACAATACCAAGGCTCGCCATCCCTATCGAGGCCTGCGATATCCTTCTCAGCCCCTTCTGTACCTACTCAACCAATTATCAACCAGTCTGTACAAAGTGAAACTCCTAGAGGCAAAGCAGCTATTCCACAAGTGGTACACATCGCATCCTTCTTCTCTAAATGAATGAATCACCTGTCATCACTGTGTTGATCATATTTGCTTGCCACAATACAGATCAATTCTGGGGAGACAATCAGCGATGATGACTTGGCAGACCTGCTCCAAGCCATCTCTCCAGCTACTATTAAATTTACTGACAATACCCCGAGACGTCCTTCGGTCACTTCGATCTTTGGACAACCAGCCCAAACCCCTGCTGCTGCAGTAACAAACCCTTCAGTGCCACCAAAACAACAACAGAGAACCCCAACTTTAAGTAAATGTGATGAAGACCGGCAACTTGAAAGCCTACTAGCCCAGTTAGAGACACCAGCTTCTTCTGCTCCCCGAGTTTCTGTTCGTGGCATGCCTAGTGTCTCTACTGCTCCAGGCGCCACTATATCTACTTCTAGACAACCAGCAGCTTCCCCTCTCGCTTTGCAAACACAAACTTCAAGTGTTTCTGACCCTAGAACTTTATCAATGCCCCGCAGCTCATTTTCTCAAGGACGTGGCACTGCGCCTATTAGCACAACGGCAGTGCCTCGCACCTCAGTTCCTCAGACACCATCTGTATCTCTCAGCACCATCGATGTAACTTGGATACCTTCCTTGCGTTCCTTGAATCATTTTCTTCACGTAATTAAAACAGAGATGCACAGGATTTAGATGCTGTTGAGAGAGCCTTATCGGGCGAGGTGATACCAGCTGGATATGAAACGCTTCGACCGCAAAGACAAAAAGGTACTTCTGGAAACCTTTTCTCAACATGATAGTGCATGTACAGATATTGTTCCTCCTGGCAAATACAGGGAATGCAGCTTCTGATGTACATGATGTCTTGGCTTCATTGGACAAGGTAGTTTCCCGGTCTGAGGTCATTGTGTCAACACAAGGTACGTTAGTCGGCTTTGTACACAATCTATAACATGCTGTTTTTCACACCTCTGTCCATATTGCTCACAGACTCTCAACCTCATTGGAGTCCTGGACCACAAAACTTGGTATCAGTTTCTAATCCAAATTTGAAGCAACCTTCCCCAATGGCTCCGGCCATGGTAAGAAAATTTTTTAATTTATTTTGTATTTATGCCCTGTCACGTCCAATTTCTGATTGAAAATTGCAATTGCAGAATCAAGGAAGAAATTCAGCACAGCCCCAGATGAAAGCTCCTACAGTGCCCTCTGGCGTTCAGCTTCCTGCAGCAAGGACACCAAGCCCTCAACAGCATACTCTAGGTCAGGTATATTTGTCGATCACATTGTTTTATTTAGCTTCAAACGATCTGTGATATTGCTGTTTCATGAATTTTCTTTTCCTTTCTTCAGGCCGTAAGACAAGTTAGCCCGGGGGGCACAACGACAGGTGTGCAGACAGCCATGCATCCACCCACCCAGTCTTCACAGCTAGCTAGCAACCAGCCTCAAAATGATCCAACAATCAGGAAGAAAACTCAGGCATCATATGTCAGCGGCTGGACTACTGAAGTTCCTATGCCCGGTCGTCCCCAACCCAAGTAAGTCTCACCGCATTTTGGTTGCGTGCATTCATTGGATGTATGAATTATTTACTTGTCTCCCAGGAAGGTGATAGAAAAGAATTTAGACGTTATACTGGGCGTGGGTCCTCAAGTAGATGAAGAACAAAAGAGACGAGAAGAAGAAAAAAGAAGAGAAGAAGAAGACTTGGAAACAATTTTGCAAGGTATGAACTGTAAAAATTAATGTGGTCTGTCGACTCGCACTAAAATATTCACTCAAACTTGAAGGTTTGGATAGCGTATCACAAGAGGAACGGGAAAAGGCAAGAGAAGAGGAAATGGAAAGAAAGAAAGAAGATGAAGAAAAGCAAAAGCGACAAAGAGAGATCGAAGAAAAGAGACAAACTCACCTAGCGCAGATAGAGCATATGGTGGAAAACCTTCGAGTAACGCCTAATGTCTTTGAGAGAGACGACCGTACTTACTCTATTCTTTCTCTTACCATAGGGCTGCCTTGGTATTAACTGATTACATTTTTTTAAATCAGGAAATGCATTGCCAGAGAGCTTAAGGCAACCAGTTTACACTGGCACATCTACGAGAGCCAGTACCAATCCCAACCAAGGCGCCACTCGTCAGCCAGGTTCCAGCGAGCCTGCACCATTCTCTCGTGGTTAGAAATCCCTTTCTTCGAAGCCAAGCTGTGCGTGCGAACTGACTGTTTTTGTTTGCACCTTTTCTTCAGAACACGAGGAGTATGCCATTATTCAACGAAAATTTAAGGAATTGGCAAGTATGACTGGTCAGGTTGGTCTCTCTGAGTCACACACTGCGAAACTGACAAACAGACTAATACACTTTGTATACAATCGTATGTACAGAGTCTATGGACAGTGAGAGGACATGGATCCATGAATCCCCGAATCATAGCTCAAAAAGTTAAGGAAACTGTTGATGATGCCAAAAAGATCGCAGATGCCCCCTCAACTCCCATAGCCCAAAGAGATGTAAGTGTGTATTATTATATTATCATGCTCCTCTTTATGTCAAATTAAAACAAAACAATATACAGGCTATAATTGCAAAAGCGAAAGAGGCAGTTAATTCCTTAGCACCATTTGTTCTATCTGTCAGAAACTTGAACTCTGCCATAGAAGGTACACTCACTTTTTCTTTTCCCGTGCGCTTGCAACCAAAAAAGCTAAAGCTCAACTTAAAACTGCCTTTATAGCTGGCAGAGCGTCAGATAGAAGCTCTATGGAAGTATGGCTTGCTGACTGCCAATCGGCGCATAGGTAAGGCGCATGCTTTCTATAATCAAAGCTTTCTGTGCTTTAAGAAGAAACATTGTGACCGTATAATCTCAATGTTGTTTCTTCTTTGCAGTACTTTGATGCGGAACTATGAAGCACTGCTGGAAAGCTACATATACTCGACTCAACGAGATTCCCGCGCTGGATTAGCTTCATCATCTGTCCCTTCGCCTGCTATTGCTGTTAATAGCGCAGCTTATCTCCGTAAGGGCACACAAAACACCTTATTATTATTTTATTATTTAGCGCTAATTAACTCCTCTATCACGTGGTCGCTAGCTGGGCAAGCCAAAGATGTTGAAAAGCCAAAGGGCAACACTGGAGAGGAAGCCCGCAACTTTGTACTCTATTCTTTCCGCGATTTCTACCAAAGCATCACTCCACCAAAGGTTACTCTCCTCACCCCATTATTCTTATTCGCCTGTATTCTTTTGACGACGACGACGACAACGACAACGTACTTGTCCTCACTGCTTTCTTTTCGATCACTTCTCATACCACTGGTTTGGGTCGCGGCTTGGGTGTGGCTTGGTAGCCGAATACGATAGAGGCACTCAACTATGTGCCCTGGCAGCCTTTTCGCACTATGCGAGAGTACTGTACTGATGCCGTCCAACAATTTCGGCCAATCATCGAAATGCTCAACGCCCCTCTTCAAACATTTGACTTTTCGACGTTTTCCTCCCTTATCACAAAGGTACATCAGTTCTTTTGTGTTTTGTAAATTTATTTTAAATATACAAAACACAAGAGTAGGTTTTGAACTATTTATCTGTTTTTACTACCCTCCAGGAGATAGAGCTGATGGTGCCCGTTGCAAAAATGATCCAGTTGGAGTCACAGAAATATGCCGCCTACGAAAAATTTCCCATGGGCGCGAAAGTGTTTGTAAACGCAACAGTTTCCTTCATCGATGCTGTAAACGCCTTCAAGACAGGCAATACTAATGCTGCTGCTGCCGCCGCCGCTTCCCCTCACAGCCCAGGTTTCATATCCTTTCTCTGTTCGCTTTCTCTCTTTCTCCTTAAACTGCACAGGAAAAAGTGTGAAACATGTTGTTATTGTTCTCTTCTTATGTTTTGTTTCTTTTTCTTTTTCGTGGCAGCCTATGTGGGCGCAACAGGGAAAAGGGACAACCTCATCAATACCCTGAAAATGCTGCTTGCCACAATGAAGCAGATCCTTGCTTTGGAAAGAACGTCATACTCCAGTGACGTAGAGTACAATGGCCCTACTGCCCCTACTACGATACAGTACTAGTAGTGTGCAGAAAACAAAAAGGAAAGGAAAGTTGCTAAAGATGAATGAATGAATGAATGAATGAATGATCTCTCAGTCAGTCAGAAGAAAAAGGATTTAAAGATCTTTTTTTTAATATAATTAAAAAATCTCCACAATGAGATGGAGACAGTCACAAGAAGGAAGGCCTTGATGGGTGGATGGTGCCAAAGCGTAGGGGTGAAGGCAAAGAGACGAAGACCGTCATTTCGAGCTTATTCAATCAATAGAATTCCTCTCTGTGGGCATTCGACGAAATGAGCGACGGCAGGGTGCCCGCTTCTTCGTATCATCGAACTCGCAGCCATTAGCAGGGTCAGCATCACAGTCGTAAAAGTCGGCTATGCAGCTGTAATCGCATAGGCCTGTTGAGCAAAAGACATCGGCATTGGCTACAGCAGGACAAGCACCCAGACAGCTGCCACAGTTGTTGGCGTCATTGTTAATATCTGTCTCGCAGCCATTCGTTGCGTTGCCATCACAGTTACGCCAGCCATTGTCGCAAGTGAAAGAGCAGTTTCCGCTTGAGCATGTGGTACATGCGTGTGGTACCGAAGGGCACGTAGTGCCACAAGCACCGCAGTGGTTGATGTCAGAGTTGATGTTTACCTCGCAGCCATTCGTTGCGTTGCCATCACAGTTACGCCAGCCATTGTCGCAAGTGAAAGAACACGTTCCATTTACGCACGTGGTACATGCGTGTGGTACCGAAGGGCACGTTGTGCCACAAGCACCGCAGTTGTTAGTGTCTGAACTAGTGTTTAGCTCGCATCCATTTGTTGCGTTGCCATCACAGTTACGCCAGTCATTGTCGCAAGTGAAAGAGCAGTTGCCGCTTGAGCATGTGGTACTTGCGTGTGGTACCGAAGGGCACGTAGTGCCACAGGCACCGCAGTGGTTGAGGTCAGAGTTGATGTTTACCTCGCATCCATTCGTTGCGTTGCCATCACAGTTACGCCAGCCATTGTCGCAAGTGAAAGAGCAGTTTCCGCTTGAGCATGTGGTACATGCGTGTGGTACCGAAGGGCACGTAGTGCCACAAGCACCGCAGTGGTTGACGTCAGAGTTGATGTTTACCTCGCATCCATTCGTTGCGTTGCCATCACAGTTACGCCAACCATTGTCGCAATTGAAAGAACATGTTCCATTTACGCATGTGGTACATGCGTGAGGCACTGAAGGACACACCTTGTTACAGGCACCACAGTGGTTCACGTCAGAGGTAAGGCTCAGCTCACAGCCGTTTGTCATGTTGCAATCACAGTTTCCCCAACCGAAATCACAAGTGGTGTAGATGCAGGTGGCATTCATGCACTCCCCAGAGATGTGGGGACGCTGGCACACTGTTCCACATGCACCACAGTTGAAGAAATCGCTTGTCACATTGTGCTCGCATCCATTTGATGACTTGTTAAAGTCGCAGTCGCCCCATCCAAAGTGGCATGCACCATAGTGGCAGGTCGAGTTCATGCACATGGATTCGACGTTGTCCCGGGCGCAATGATTGTCACAGGACCCGCAGTGGCTACCGTCTGTGTCCAAGTTGATTTCGCAGCCGTCTGTTCTGTTCGTGTTACAATCTGCTCTCGGATAATCGCAACAAAAGAGCAGAGTGTTGTTGGCCGTCATGTAGACTGGGAATGGCGCATTGAGACTATGTGGGAAGGTCGTCATGGACTTTTGTTCTGAGGAAAGAAGTTTTCCAGCGGCACGACAGTCTGAGATCGTTTCAATGGTGCTCACCTTCACATCGTCGCAGGTCTCAATCGTCGTGTTCAATTCAGTGATGTTTCCATGGCACACTGAACTCTGGAAAACCACAATCATCACAAAAAGGAGAAGGTTGTTCCTTTAGGTTTCCAAAAGTTGTAATAATTAGTCGGAAGTAAGAGCAAAATGGGGTACCATAATGATGGCGTAGCAGGAAGTATTGTTGGTCTTGTATACACCAACTCCTAGCCAGTTTTGGAAGTGATTGTTGAGTATACCTCTGAACCCATGCTGCTCATAGAGGCCCTTCAAGAATCCAGAGACAGTACCACTTCCAAAAGCAATGTTCACAGTGGCAAGAGCAGCAGGCTTAGAACCAAGGCCAACAGACACTCCACTTGGTCTTGGATCGAAAGGAGGTGTAGAGTAGATGGAAGAGTTTGGATGGAAGAACAAGCTGGGTGTAAAGATATTTTTTATGAGCATCAGAATGATTTGTGTATGGAGATTGGGTGCTGTTGTTGGGTGACAGACACTAAAAAAAACCTACCAGTTGACGTTATCCAGGATATGCGCTTGGATAGGGTGCATTACATCGTGCAAGTCAGACTGATATACAAAGATATTTGTTGCGTTGTCTGTGCATTCGTGATCTGGTTTCAAATAAGAATCGAAAATAAGTTTTTACAAACACTATATATCAAACAAACGAACCAGCAAATAGGCTCACATAGGTTATATGGGAAGAGAAAAGAGAAAGAAGGTACTTACAAGCCAGGTGACGAGCTAATTGGTCGAGTTCAGGATGGAGTACCGAAGTGGTGAACTTTTTGGTGTCATCGAACACCTTAGATTTGTGGGTTAGCAACACGGTCCTAATACGTGCATAGGCCTGATCTTCTGCTGCTTGCAATTGTTCGTTCGAGGCTGGGGGAGAGGTGTAGTTATGCCCCAAACAAGCTGTGCCTGGGTTGAACAAAGTATATCCATAGGCGGTGGGTACAACGAAGGATTCCACCAATAAGAAAACAAGCACAGCCAGACTAGACGTAAGACACACAAGGTTCCTCATGACTGTGAGTCGCCAGAAGGAAGATGAAAACGATTATAAAGGGGGCTTGTCAAGTGGGCCTGCTGCACCTGGTGCTACACAAAACAACGTGGGGACCCAAACACGAAAAGGAAAAAAATTTATCATTACCAGCGCGTTGCTTTGCTGCAGCTTTTGTGCGGAAAAGGTGGGTCGGTGAGCAAACCTTGAGTTTTTGCTTTGCCTGAAGGGCTTATTGATGAAACCAAAAGATTTATGGTCTCTGCTGCTCGCAGGCTCCTCGAGTCTGTCTGGCCCATCCCTTGCAAAACATGTTCCCTCACATATTGGTTTAGATCCTTGCCCCCCCCCCGGGCTTCTCTAAATCTTTGATTAAAACAAGATTTTCCTTCAGGACAACTGGATATGCCCGAGTACCCCTCAAGTTGTGAAGATGACCTGCAGGTGCAAAAGATTCTCTCCCCACAGAGGCAAGCAAACAAGCAAACAACTTACCTTGCGTTTTTTCACTGCACAAAGGTTCTAGAAATGGAGGCTTCAAAATTGGCAAGCCTTTGCGAAACCATAAGGTGGGTAACAATTGAATCATATGTTAGCCCTTTGCATTCCCCCAAATGGAAAGAAGTGGCGCCACTTACAAGACTTCATTGACCAGACCAGAGACCATCAGCGGAGGTCTCGCCGAACGGCTGGCTGACCTGCTACTCTCCAAATGGAACGATTCTGACTGTGCATCTTTGCTTTGCTCTCTCTTGAGTGTGCTCAATCATGCAGCATCTGATGGTGTGTTGCTAAGACTATTTTTATGATTGTTTTTTTTTTTGGTGATCTCAAAAACAACTGTTGCCTTTTTATTTCTCTCTCTGTGGGGGGAGGAAACAGGTGACCACAGAGAGTTGCTTGAGCTCATGAACTTGAAGTCAGTAATATTCAAACTTTTGGACTCTTCTGAGGAAAAAGTAAGGTTGGCCTTTCTGCACTCTCATAAACAACACTTGGTTATAGCCACTTTGTCTTTGATTTTAAGTTGGCATTTCAATTCTGCTTTAACAATCTACCCACCAACTTCTACTACTACCACCACTACTACTGCTACTACTAGAGCCCTCAGTTCTTCATTGTTGCCCAAATTGTTGGGAGCAAGCAGCAAGGAACAAAAAGTGAAAACATTTTTCTTTGGAAAGGCCAATGATGGAACACCATTTATGGATAGTGAAACAACCATCAACCAAAACCAAGGTATACTTTGCATTCAAGCAAGGTGACCAATATTTGAAAGAAAAAGACACAGCAAGATTGAAATTAGTTGATCTCAGAATGTAAATATTATATTATATTATATGTCTAGATGATTTACAGATTTCAATTCGACAACTACAGTACACTGGTGTTGGTCTTGCCTGGAAGGTACCTTGGTCACTCACTTTGTGCACTGCACTACGCACCAAACCATACCATATTCATTTTAATTATGTTTTATTAACAAACAGGTGTGGGACTCTTCTTTGCTGCTTTCCTCATTTATTTGCACCAACAGACAACTCTTTCAGAATGAAACAGTGCTTGAACTTGGCAGGTGCGTGTATATGTGCACGAGATATTGAGGAGAGAGGAGAGAGCAAAGAATTGTATGGTTATCCCTATAAGCCTTGCCTTGGGTAATCGTGTGGGTTGGACCGATCGAGAGAGGAATTTTCTTGTTTGTAACCTTTCCTTTTTCTTTTGGATCACTCAGTGGGTGTGGTCTGGCCGGGATTGTGATGGCCCACTTTGCAAAGCATGTATATATGACTGACCACATTCAGGAGGTAACTTTTCCCCTCTTGGATACTACAAGACCCAAAGCATTCTCATTTCTTCCCAAATGTACAAACCTTAAGTGAATATAATGCCTCCAGGTGTTGGATAATATAAGATATAATATTGATTTACATAACAGTGAGAGAAAAGAAGCTCTTCTCTCCAGTGTCAGCCTACATCTCTTGGATTGGACAGACCCCAGAACTTTCTGCAAGGTACCGCCCCACAACGACACGTTCCCATATGATGCCTGCTAGCACCCTAATGTTGATTACAGATAGGTCAGGTGGATTTGGTGATGGCGTCTGATGTTGTGTATGACATGACTGCGGCCCGCAATGTGCCTCTGTGTCTGACCCACTTCCTGAAGGATAATGGAGTTGCCATCATCGTGCTGCCTGCTGTCCGAGAGGTAAGCCTTCCCAGTTTGTTGGCATTATAGCCAAGGAGGGGCGAATAAGGTTAAAAGGAGCTGAACCACCGAATTCGCCATGCAGGGCATCAGTACTTTTGAGCAGAACGTGCAGGAGCATGGCTTTGTCGTCCACAAGACCATTGTACCTAACCAAGGAGATGATGACTCCCTCAATTTTTATCTGCTACGAAAAGGCCCTGCGTGCTGAGAGGAGGAGAGGACTTTTGATATATATATATATATATCAACATTACCATCACCGTTTTTATTTGTATCTTGCAGCTGAATGAATGGTGCAAGCAGTCGTTGTGTTCATCACCTATTAGCCTGGTTCATTATTTTTGAGATGAGATGATGTGTGGCCTGGCTGATGATGATGCCTCGCGCCTGCATTCTTTCGATTATCTCTTTTCCTCTTTCATAGGCCACTTTGTCTTCTTTGTTGTTGTTGTTGTCGCGTTGGCATGCGTCTAACAAAATGTAGAATGCTGTTTCGTCTGCTCTGCAGCCATACATCTTCTCAAACTCGGACAACACTCGAAGAGCTTTTTCTATCTGCACAGGCCTGTCTGGATAGATGACTTGTGCCTTGGCGGGGGATGGCCCTGTTGCTTCTTCAGTTTCTTTGTTGTTCAACTTGGTGGCGCCATCATCGATATCTGCTACCAAATCAGTGATTCTTGTTCTGATGAGAGCAGGGTTCCCATTTACTAGCATGCACAGGACAGCGTTCAGAGTTATGTTGTTGGGCGCCATGCCCCTCTTCTCAAACTCCCTCACTATTGTGTTCATCTGTTTCAGTGTGCCTTCTCTTGTGCATCCCTCTAATAATGCATTGTAGGTTGGCATGCAGGGTACCAAGCCCTCGCGTTTCATATCCTTGTTGTTCATATTAATTTAAAAAACGCAAAATAATAATAATTAATATGGAGATAGATAAAAAGAAGACGTGTCTTGAATGGAGGTTATAAACAGAGTTATATTGGACACGTACATGGAACAGCTCGAGAGCTTTGCTAAAGTGGCCATTTTGACTCAGAATGAGGATCAGCGAAGTATATGTAATTGTGTTTGGCCTAATGTTGGCATCATTATTTGCCTTCTGCTTCATGGCTTCGAAGACATCAAGAGCCCTTTTGAAATCTCCAACCTAACACAACAATGGCATGCATGTAGAGAGATTAATGAGATCATTGAGATATCAATGGTCATCGGTAAGTGGTTTGTTAATCGTGGGGGTACCTTGCCACAGGCAGTTATAAGAGAAGACATAACAATGACATCTGGGACCAATTTTGTTTCATTTTGTTGCCTCTCAACAATTTTAACCGCGTCATCTAATCTGTGAGCGTTACCACACTCTCTTATCATATGGGCAATCATGTTCGAGTCTGTGTGATTCAGTGGAAGGATGTTTTTATCTTGCATGAAGGCCTGTAAAAAATGCAAGGCTATTATTATTGCAAATGAACTAGTGAGTTTGGTGGCGGCATAAAAAATCAAACCTGAAATTAGCACACAGTGGGGGAAGTGGTACGTACCAGTGTCTAAATCGTTGCAGTTTGTGCATGCTTCAACGATTGAATTGTATGTATGTCTATCAAAAGGCATGCCTATTGCTTCCATTTCTTTCAACACCTCTAGTGCTTTTTCCTTCATTTTGAAAAAAAAAGCATTCCATGGTATAAGAGGATATTATGTTTTTACTCAGACTAAGAAGAGAAGACCATGTTACCTTGTTTCTATTCTTTGAACACGAGCTAATGAGGGCATTGTAGTTTTTTACATTTGGCAGTAGTCCATCTTTTTTGAAATTGTTAAATATTGTAAATGCAGCCTCCAAATTGTTGTTCCTTTGAAGAATATTGATATTACACATAAACAGCAGAAATTAATAAAAGTATAGTAGTGCTTTCAAGATAAGCCTTTTGTTTTTGTTCTTTCAAGGGAAAAGAGGGCTGCTAGGTCACCTGGTTGCTGCAAGAATAAGGACAGAAAGAGTGCGAGTATCAGGCTTCACATGCATTTCTCTCATTCTGTGATAGACAAGAAGAGCATCTTGCAACTGTCCCCTTTTGCCCAAGACGGTCATCAACGCATTATATCCTATTATTATTATGATAGAGATATGAGAGTGAGTGAGTTGCCAAAGCCTTATTATTATTATTATTATTATTATTATTATTGAGTAAAAAATATTTTGGCACCGCGTTAGCCAGGCCACACAGAGTGACAGCCATGCTGTTGCTTACAAGCTCAGCACAACTACCACCACCACCAAAAACGAATAAGGAAGGAAGGTTCCATACCAAATAGTTCTGCTTTTGAAGTTCTGGGAAGTAGAGCAAGGCCCCTGTTAACCAGTGATCTGTACTCGGGTGATGGGATGACATCGGCGTGCTTTACGAGGGCCGCTATTTCGCGCAGAGACACGTCGCGGGCCTCCTGCCGTTCGAGCTCCTCCAGGTTTGAGTTCACCCCCGACACCAAATCAGACAATGAAATGTGACCGCTGGCGTGCATCTTGTTCAATTCTGTAAACACTGTGCATGAGAGAGCAGAGATAATGTGTTGGTGGCGAAGTGTTAATTCCAATCTATTACACTTGGAACTATTGTCTTCTTCTTTTTTGCTCCCGCAGAGCTCACGGTGACTCAAAGGCACATATATATATATATAT
>CDFI01107414.1:26136-37694 GCA_000826405.1 Acanthamoeba divionensis | reverse complement strand
ATGCCAAACAACATATATGTGGCTACTCTTCTGTTCTGCCTTAAAATAAGGGGAGTAGTACCAGAGAGACACCGCCTTGGTAAATGCATAGCTCCTGTGTTCATCAAAACTGTTCCTTGAAGACGGGCCAGACAGAAAGAAGCTCCTAAATTGTGTGTGGCCAATCGACAGATCAACATTGAATATTTGGGGGGGACAAGGAATTGAGAGAGGGGCAGGTTTGCATTGCCACACCTGGGCCAACAGCTGCAGCGGATTGTGCTGAAAGAATGTGGGGTGGCAAATTTGCCTTGAAGAGGGCAGCTCCTCTGGTTCTGCTCATTTGAATCATTTTGTTTGGAGGTCCGCTCATGGCAGCCACACTCTTGTCTTAGAATCCTTCCAATCGAGCATGAATGRGAAAAACAAATTGATTGCGSSGCAAACACCGCAAGGGGGGGACCGAGGCTCTCGTGTGCAAAAGAGAATTTTCTTCAAGGAAGCMACAACCCTGCACTCCACAACACACAATCACAACTCATTATGTCCAGCGAAGACGTGCCTGACCTCGATGACATTTTAGAGAGTATCCTTCCCCATCCCCCATTAGCCTCCATCTGTTTTTGTGTCAACATTCCATTTGTTGGTCTTCAGGCGCTCTAGAAGATTTTGAAGAGCAAGAGAAGAGGCAGGCCACCCCAAGCATTCCTAGCACTCCCCCTCCCACTCCCACAACGCGAGAACCATCAGAGGTTTTTACTCACTCACCACTCCCCCTGGGTTTTCATTTGATCCCTCCCCCTTTGTCTTTTGTGAAGAAATGATGTCGTTATTATTATTATTATTATTATGTCATTTACCATTTGAATCTAATTTTTTTAGCAGGGAGGGGAGGAACTGCCACCAGAGTTTGTTGAAGGATTAAAGAAGCTTATTGACGAGCTGTCTCAAATCAATACGAATGAAGATGCCAAAGACGATTCCAACCCTGAATCTGAAGATGCGATGAAGGATATGCTCGAACAGTTGGAGAGCTCTCCCGAATTCCAGACTGTGATGGAAAAGATGGTGGATCAATTGTTGTCAAAAGATATCCTCTATGAACCTATAAAGGTGATGGCTGAGAAGGTATGAAACCACCAGTGCATGCATTCACTGCCTTCCTATTATATGCAGCCAGTGGTAATTATATAATAACCACAACTCTGCTGCGTTCTTTCTTCAGTATCCTGGATGGCTTTTGAAGAACAAAGATCAAATTGGAACAGAAGAATATCAAAGGTATGGGGGAGCATTTGGTGCATGTGTATGCTGAGGGTATTGGCGGTGTTGCATCTTCATCATCCCAGTCTTCTTTCCTTGCAGGTACTGCAATCAATACGAATGTGTGAAAAAACTGTGCTCTCTCTACGAGACCGATGAATCCAATGCGTCTGAGATCATGCAAGCCATGCAAGAGGTGAGCTATATCATATCTTTCCCTCGTCCCCCCCAAAGATCTAGAATCTCAACAACAACAACAACAACTACTTCTGCACACAGATGCAAGAGCACGGGCAACCTCCAGCTGACATTGTACAAGAGTTGGCCCCAGGATTTAATCCTAGTGGTGACGGTGGTGACATGCCTCAAATGCCAGAGCTGGAAGAGCTCCTAAAGATGGGTGGTCCAGGCATTGACAAGGACAAATGTATGCTCATGTGAAAACAACAAAAAAAAAGCACACAAACACTCAAGAATGGGCTGCTCTCCCCCCTGCTTTTGTCTGACAACACAGGAGGAGGGAGAAGCAAGAGAACAGATCATTTTTGTATAAAGTTGGATTAGGAAAAAAAAACACCACATGTTTTATTCGGCAAGGCCACCGTGTAGTGCTGCTGTGTTGCCATCTGCTATCAGATCACGATCGAACAGCAAACGGTTATTGGCTGTGGTTGGTGTGTCTTTTGGCGCCGTTTTTCCTTGGTGTAGAAAAAAAAAACGGACACTGCAGGCTGTGTGTTACATTTAACTGTTTGGCTCTGTGCAGGGGACCATGGTTGCCAGGCTCCCACTTGTATTTGGCCAATCCTTCTTCCCACGCAATTTCGGGGTTTTCAGTGGAGATACAGAGACCACGGCGATTGGTGAATTAGTTGTGGGGGCGTTTCCTTTCGGCTGGCTCTGTGTGAGGCGGCGCCTGCAAACCAAACACCAAAAAAAAAAACCAAACTGTTCCCCCTCCCAGCCGCACAGAACTACCTAACTGATCAAAATGGGAAATCCTGATGAATGGGTTGAGATTTTGAAGCAATGCAAGTATTTGCCTGAACAAGATCTGAAAGAACTTTGCGAAATGGTTCGTGAGACTTGTACCTTTCTTTCTTTCTTTCTTCTTTTTTTTTGGTCTGAGACATGAACAAACAAAAAAAGGAGCTCGTTAAATGATAAAGTTTTTTCCCATCTTTTCAAAAGGTGAAAGAACTTCTTCTTGAGGAATCCAATGTTCAGCCTGTTGCTGCTCCTGTAACAATTTGTGGAGACATTCATGGCCAATTTTATGACTTGCTCGAGTTGTTCAGAATTGGAGGCGAGATACCCGACACTAACTACATTTTCATGGTATGAAGCTCGCTCGCAGAAAGAGAGGAATGCTCGTTGTACGTGGAGAGAAAATCTAACAACTCCGTTACTGGTTTCCAAAAGGGAGATTTTGTGGACCGAGGATACTACAGCTTGGAGACATTTACCTTGTTGTTGGCTTTGAAAGCCAGGTATTAATTCGACGTGTGGCAACTTGTGTTTGTATGAGGTATTAAGTCTTCTTTGCACTCTATCATTATAGGTATCCCGACAAGATCACTCTTTTGCGAGGAAATCATGAAAGTAGACAGATTACACAAGTGTACGGTTTTTATGACGAATGCCAACAGAAATACGGAAACGCTAATGCCTGGAAATATTGCACACAAGTTTTTGATTACCTCACCCTGGCTGCTGTGCGTACTTCAAACTACTACGTAGTTGGATCAATCGTTGTTGCCATTGCTGGAAACTAAAACAGTTTTTCCTGCTTTTATTTATTTAGCTCGTTGATGGTAAAGTGCTCTGCGTACATGGTGGCCTTTCTCCAGACATTCGCAGCATTGACCAAATAAGAACCATTCCCAGAAACCAAGAAATCCCTCACGAAGGTGCTTTCTGTGATTTGATGTGGTCTGATCCTGAAGACATTGAAACATGGCAAGTCAGTCCTAGAGGTGCCGGCTGGCTCTTTGGATCCAAGGTCACAGAAGAGGTGCGTTCTCCATTTCTCTCTTCTTTTGCTTCTCTTTGATATCGCGCGGGCTAATGAAAGAAACAACCCACAATGCAAACGCTTCTACCATTCAGTTTACGCGGGTCAATGGACTCGATCTGATTTGCCGAGCCCATCAGCTCGTCCAAGAGGGCTACAAATACATGTTCCCCAAGAAGAACCTTGTGACTGTATGGTCTGCTCCCAACTACTGTTACCGCTGCGGCAACGTTGCCAGTATCCTCGAGCTCGATGAGAAACTGAACAGAGACTTTAAGATTTTCAATGCCGTGCCCGATTCTGAACGAATTGTGCCCCCACGTACCTCCATGTCCTATTTTGTGTAGCCAACTACGTCAATCCCCTCTCTGCCCGCCAACATAATATCAAAACTTTTTCGCTTCAGGACATTTCGTAAAAGAATGATTTATTGTTCTTCTTTTCCATAGCTTGCTAAGCTTCACACAAATAAAAGACGTTGTATTTAGTTCAAACCAGAGCACCCCCGCATCTCTTAATCGTTGTCTTGGTTGATTTATCGTGGGGCCAATTTACACATTTTGCACAGAGGCAGATTGATTGAGGGAAATGTGTGTAGCGCCCCTATGCCCAGAGGATGAAGTTTGCTCTAGAGCAGATTGGAGGCATCTGACAACAATTGTTATCTCTCATCAGGGTTGGGGATATCCAGTCATGGTACACTCATGGTGCGCATACCGAGTCCCTGACCGTGCAAGACGAGATTCTACTGATTTTTGTAAGTATTCCGTGGAGTGCAGTTTTTCTTATCTAGTTCCAGCCTATCATCTACAAATTATGGGATAAGCACACTCCTGTTTATT
The DNA here is from genome assembly GCA_000826405.1 of Acanthamoeba divionensis. Lineage (NCBI taxonomy): Eukaryota > Discosea > Longamoebia > Acanthamoebidae > Acanthamoeba > Acanthamoeba divionensis. The sequence continues at coordinate 33,596 of CDFI01107414.1, read as the reverse complement.
CAGGACGTCTGGCAAGTCTAAGGGACACCCTCTCCTTAAGGTAACCAAGTCCAAGAACAACCAAGAAGAGCAGCAAGTCGTTTGGAAAACAAACAAACAAACAAAACAAACAATCAATTGGCAAAACACAGCCAAAGTTTTTCAATCAAAAAAAGAAAATTGGAGAAAGACCATTGGGCCGTTTAAAGGGCGTTTCGGTCTCAGTGTGGAGTCCTTGTCTCAACTGCCCCACAAGCCCACACGCCCACGCATATTTTTGCTTTCTAAGACAGGTGTTATTTTTCATGAAGAGCTCTCTGAACGTGAAACTAGCACTCAACCCTGTGGGCCCTTGATTGCTGAAGAACGGTTTCAATTTTGAGAACTGGACAGGCCAAGAACGGATACATCGCTGGATGGCCTCTCCCAGAAGCTCCTTACCTCAAGAGGCTGTTGAAACAATGGAAACGGACGCAGATTTGGAGATCCTGTGCGAGCAAATAACACAGGCGGCTCACTTGATAGCCCAACACAGCAAGCAGCTGGCTGACCTGGTAAAAGAGACCGGCTCTCAGGAAGAGTTGGAAAAGAACGTTATCCAAGCGGCCAAAGCGGCTGCTCAAGAGACAGCGACTATTGTGGATCTCATCAATGGTGCTCCCCAGAGCTCGTCCCAAGGTAAGAGGCTTCAGATCAACATCCTGAAGAATGCTGCTAGGGAGTGCTCCACCGGTGTGCTCGCCCTGATCGGTTCCACCAAGAACGCCGTGAGTGAGTCTTCTCTCTCTCCTCCCCTCCTTCAGTCCTGTGATTGATTCTAAAGCATTTTTTGTTGGTGAGCCAGGCAATCCTTTTGACTTTGTTACCAAACAAGATGTCGCCAACAAGTGCAAGGACGTTGCGCTCACAACTCAGTCTGTATTAGACGCCGCAGCAATATTGGTCAGCTTGTGCAGGAATCACAATGATATCAATTCAAATGAAGTACATGAGTTAGCAAGCAAGGAGTCGGACAGGCTGCTCAAAGACACAATAAAAGCAGCGGAAGAAGTAGGCAGAAGCCTCAAGATGCTTGAAGAAGCAGTGCTGAAAGGAGACAAAGCTGGTTTTGTGAACGAGGCCAAGATCTCTGCCACCAGACTGGCCCACCTGATAGAAACCGCCAAGAACTTGGGGACTGAGAGGGAAGGGGCCAAGCTCAAACAAGCGTCACTCAAGATCATATCAGTGAGCAAGGTTGCTCTAAGGACCCCCCAAGATGTGATGTACAAGCAACAGCTGCGAATGGCAAGAGAAATTATTGAAGAATCCGTGAGGAATTGTGTCCTTGCCATCCAAAGTAAGCTGATGTCTAGCAGAAGTGATCAGTGCAAGGACGAATCCTCAGAGCGTCCTTCTTCTCCTCAGTCATACGAACCGTCCATCAGCCCTGTTCCATCCTCTTCGCCGGAAGGTTGCGACTCCCCCAAGCCAGTCCCTGCCATGATCACAATGACCAGCAACACCCTCTTTTCGCCTGGCAGCCCCAGGGACATTCGACGACTCACAAAAGAGGCTAGCCAAAACAACATCCAGGTACCTTGGCTAATTGAAGTAGCGAGGAACTTCTCCTGATGCTTTTTGTATTTATAGGGCCAGGGTGACTTTAGCAACACCAAAAAGCGTTCTTCGTCATCCCCTGTGCCGCTTTCTCCTGGTCTTTGCCGGCGTAGGACTATTGGTGACTCGTCGCCTTCCCAATCTCGTAGGCAGCCACGACTGCGCTCTCGCCTCACCTTAATGCCTACGAATTGGGTAATATCTTTGTTACATCTTTCTCTCCCTTAGTTTGGAATCCAACTGAACACACAACAATAGGATTCTGTTAGCAAACGTTTCATGCTTCCTGTGGGTCAAATACAACAAGCAGTTGCCTCCAACCTGTCGTCTCGTTCCTTGAGAAGTTCCAACGATTCAGTAGATGAGGTATTCCTGGCCACCCTCTTTATCCAGTGAGGTACTAAATCTCTTTCATCGATGCCAGACGGAAGTGGCCGAAAGTGTGGTAAAGGCTTTAGAAGATAAATTTCCAGACTTGAGGTTAAAGCATGCCGAGATGGTGACCAGTATAGCACAAGAGCTGGCAAACTTCTGGGAAAGTATGTGCTGCCCATCCGCAGGTCTATTCAATACTCTTTTCATTCTTTTGCTTTGTATCTTCCTCTCAGGCGTCGAGGGGGAGGATAAGCCAGACAGGCCAGGAAGTTCAGGACCTGTTGAAGGTGATATTTCAAAGTTAGAGTTGGAAAAGCTTATCGCCATGGAAAGTTTTACGGAGGTTTGTTGGCTGCTCTCATTTACAGAAGTAATACTTCAATGTCTGTTAACTCTGGAGTTGTCCTGTGCAGTGGCGTAAGAACACCATGTCACGTAGGCTGGCGAATAAAACAAAAGCTTCAGAAGAAGCTGTAAGGAGAGTAAGTCTCTTTAAGTTAACAAAAGCAAGAACGAAAACAACACTAAAATTTGCATGATAGGATTCCTTTGAAGAGACAGACATTGCAGATCCTAAAAGATTTGGTGCTTTGTTAAAAAATGCTTCCAACAATGTAAATCCTCTTCTCATCCTCATGTTACACCTCTTCTTCTCACGTTCTCATCTTTACTCACTTCCAAGATGGGTGATGCTGCATTGGAATTCATAGTCACAGCTAATGAGCATGTGATTAATCCTACCGGTGCTAATGAATCTTTAGAGGTAGATTGCTTCTCTTCTCTTTGAATAGTGCACAAATTAAAGAACCCTTGTTCCCTCTAGGAAGCAATCACTGCCCTGTATGACGTTACAAAGAAAGCTCTGAACCTTTCTCTTGTGGGCGCCCGCTATTACAAGCTCCATCCCACGACTATCAAGATAATAGAAACGGCCATCAAATATGTGGACGACTCTAGAACAAGGTAATTACTTGTGAGAAACAATAATAAGCTTGTCCACATGTTTAACAGTGTTAACAAAATGCAGAGGTTACCTTGAAGAGGATTGTTTAGAAGCAGCAACAACGCTTGCAGCTAAGGTTTGCATCACATGATCAGATACTTTGTTATAACGTTTACATTATTCTCATGCAAACTCGAAAAACATTGTTTGGTTTTTAGATGGTAGAGTGCAACTTACAAAAGCGGGTTTTCTTTGAGAGCAATTCTGTCAGAATTCTGTCGCTTCAGTTGCTGTCTGCCCTCTCAATTTTTGGAGTTAACACCAAACTTACAGGTAGGTAAACCTGTTGCAGAGAAAAATGATGCAAATGGCCTTAAAGTTTTTAGTTCTTTTGGGAATTGGAATGATAATTTGTTCCTATATGCAGGTTTCTTTTTGACTCTTTCTGCAACAGCAAAGGGTTTAATAGAATCTGCAGCACGATTGCTAGATCTTGTAGAAACWTCCATCTATMTGGCACACAACAAGCACAGGTAAACTTAAGTTTATAACTACATTAATACTACTGAATATGATAWTCAATAGCTGAAATTACCTTACTCATGCTTTGCCTGGTTGTCTGCAGGTACAGTACCACATCTATCAACACAGACATCCGTGGCATGATTGAGCAAGAGGAAAAAGATACCAACATGTGGGATGACTCCCCAGAGCAAGCAATCCACGAGGTCAAATACGATGAGGATGGTAACAACCTTCTCACACCCATTTTGTTCACCTTAGCTTACTCATCTCTGCATATGAACGAATGGTCGCCAGATAACAGCAAGCATGTTATTCTGTCAGCATCTCTGAACCGCTTGATCGAGGCACTTACTTCAGTAGACAACTATGGTGAGTCATGCCTCACTATACAAAAGGCAGCCTTTGGTTGTTTTGTGGTTCAAGCTCGTTAACCTGAAACTTCATTTTGTAGATAGCAACTTTATGAATTCATTTATAATTACTTATCAGTCCTTCATGTCACCCTATAAATTTTTTGATAAATTGTTACAGAGATATCCTTTTTGATGACCTTCCTACCTTTCTTTCTTGAATTGAGGGGCTCTATATCCTCATCTTTGTTCCTTAACTAGTACACATATCACATGCCAGAAGGTAGAGTGAAAGAAGAGAAGAGCAGACAAGCTATACGATTGAGGTATATATATAGCTCTTCTCTTCTCTCTCTCTTTTTGTGGTGACACATCTGTTGGATACCATTATTGAGCCATCTGCCCCAAGGGTTACAGTGGTGTTGAAGCATTGGGTGTCAACCCGATTTTCTGATCTGGACGATGACATGATTGCCAAGGTACTACATAATTGTTCTGCACTATTTAATGGTTTTAATTACTCTTTTCTTTGGGTGTATTGTTGTTGTTGTTGTTTGCTGATGGTGTTTGCTCGTGTAGGTGTATGATTTTGTAGACAATAAGCTAAAGAATGATGGCTATGAGGAATTGGCAACGATGTTGAAAGGAGAAATCACAAGAAAGGTATTATCTAACCACAACACAACACATAGCAGAGCAGATTGCTACTGTTCATTGGTGGTTGGTTGATTGATTGATTACCAACAGATAGAAGCCCGACGAAATGAGCGCAGCGCCATGTTTGCACCTCCTGCAGAGCTTTTTGTAACCTCCATTCCCCTTCTGTTAGAGAGTAGAGAGTAGAGAGTAGAGAGTGAATTCACATTGACAATCTGCTAACTTAAGAAGCTGTTAACACTCAGGTAACAGAACAAAGATCCACGTCAGACTTGTTTATGGCCATTGAAATCAAAGACATAGCTGAACAGCTGACTCTAATAGATTTTGGCATCTACGCGGCTATTGAGGCAAGTTCTTCTCTCCTGTTACCTCTCAACCTTTCAAGATATGCTTAGCTGCTTTTTATCACTTAAAAGCCCACAGAGTTACTGAACCAGTCTTGGAACAGTGCCAAACTGAAGTACCGGGTGAGTAAGGCTCGTTAGTCATTGCATCAATGACACAGCACCAGGCAACCACAGAGGGGATAGACTACTAATAATAGGTTGTATAAAATGCGTGTGCAGGCACCCAACGTGCTGGCAATGATCAATAGGGCTAACAGCGTTTCATTTTGGGTGGCCTGCATGATATTGTGGCATGACAAGCCCAAAGACCGCAGGAAAGTAACAGAGAAATTCATTTATGTGGCTGAGGTAAGAGGAAGAGATTTGTTGATGGCTTTTGAATCCACTCCTCCTTCATAAGATCTTATGTTGCTGTTTTATTTTCTGCACATGCATGTGTATGTTATATTGTGGCTGATTTTTGGTTATATGAAATGTGGGTGTTGGCACACACCAGTATCTGCGCAAACTTAACAACTTCCACACACTGATGGGGATTGTGGCTGGGCTCAACACTTCTTCTGTGAATCGCCTCAAGGCCACAAAAAGTGACCTGCCCAAGAAGGTCCTTTCTGTAAGTGTATCACTGAGAGCATTTAACTCCCTCCCTGTTAGGCCACTAGAAGTAATGATGGTGTGATCTACAGACATTCCAAAAGCTAGAGGCATTGATGCATCCGCAAAGCTCCTTTAAAAACTATAGAGACCAGCTGCATCTGGCCAGCCTTCCGTCCCTACCCTACTTGTACTGTTCCTTCGCCTTACAATGATTCCTGTCTGTCTGTCTTTTGTCACACTGTGTCTCTTTAGACTAACTTGAAATGCAGGGGTGTATATCTTTCTGATCTAACCTTCATAGAGGATGGTAATCCTGACGAAGTGGAACACCTTATCAACTTCTACAAGGTAATACAATTGTTAAACCGTGATCATCATCTTGCCATAAGAATGGCATTGTTGGAAAAAACAATACTAATTTTTTGTGGTTTGGACGTCCTTACAGAGACAGTTAGTGTACAGGGTCATTCAGGAGGTTCAACAATACCAGTCACAAAAGTACACCTTCCCGCCTAAAGAGCCCCTCAAGACTTTCTTGACTTCTCTTCCAGTGCTCGGCGACAAACAGCTTTACGAACTCTCGCTGCAGCATGAGCCCAGAGAAATGAAAAAGAAGTGATTACCTTCAGGGAGAGAAAGAAAGAGAAAGGTCTCTCTGTTTGTTGTATGTATAACTACACCCCATCACCCTTTGCTGTGTGCTTTGTGATCACCAATGCTGCACGCCATCAACTTCTTGCCTGAGGGGGGGCGTGCCAAAATGTACTATTTATTTGTTGAAGTCTTCACTTTTAAATATATTATGTGTTTTAAAGATTATACAATCATCAAAGCAAAGTATCATCTTGTTGTTGTTGTTGTTCATCGTAATCCAAGGAGGAGGAACACCACACTACACTACATGACTGTGTTAAAGAACACAACAATGGCTGTGATGTTGTCAGATAATTTGTTTTTGGCTTTCCATCTCCTTTCGGCCTCAGAGACAAGGGCCTTGCAGGCGACTTGTGGGTCTTGTGCAGCGTAGAGGCTGACAATCCTGATAGCCTCTTCGCTTGTGATGACATCCCAGAGCCCGTCACAGCCCATCACTAAGCGGTCACCGTCACACAGACGCGCCACAAAAAAGTCCGGAGCACTGCTGACTCCACATCGGCTCAGTATGGCATGACCAAGAGACCTTGTCATCGCCAAACCTTCAAGATGAAATTCTCTTTTTGTTAAAAAAATGTGCACATGTGGCCATTAGGAATTAGCTTATTGAGGCTAGCTGGAGAGGTACCAAGTTTCTTTTGACGTATTTCTTCGATGGTGAAGTCTTGTTCGGAGGGCAGTACGCGCAAGGTCCTCCCGTCGCCGCCCAAAGTAACCCTGCCTCGCCCGTTAGAGTCTCTATGGATGCGTTCTTTCTCCTCTGTGTGTGACAAACGATGAAATGAATATATATTAAACAACTAAGAGGTGGGATCATATATATAAATTCTGTACCTTTGTTATTCGGCCTATGGTCAACAGATGATAGAACAATTTTGAGGTTGGAGCCAAAGCGCGCTTTTTTGCTCCGGGGTGTAGAGTTCTTGTTGTTCTCGTGGGGCTCATCTCTGAAAAGGACAGCTCTGCTATCACCAACATTGGCGACCACCAAAAAGTCGTTTTTCATGACGGCCAAAACTGCAGTCGTCCCATATTCCTCGCCCAAGGACTGTCCATCTTCCAACAAAAAGGTCTGTGTTTGATTTATAGCCTCAAGTATACATGCTTTGACTGTTTCAATGTCACCTTTCCTCAGATTCTTCGCCTTTTCTCTCTTCCCCTTCTCTTTTTCAAGAAGTTGTTCTGTTATAAATAACTGCAAACGTTTTGCTGCTTGCTGCGCTCCAAACTTTCCTCTTTCTCCATGACCGTCCAAAACTGCAAAGATACCAAAATTTTCCCAACGTCTGTCATATTGAGAACACAATCCATCATTTAAAGAAGCAGAAGAACGGCGTCTTGATCTTGTCAGGGTTCCCATTGCCTTGCCTGTGTGTGTGTGTGTGTGTGTGTGTGTGTGTGTGTGTGAGAGAGAGAGAGAGAGAGAGAGAG
>CDFI01107414.1:0-17664 GCA_000826405.1 Acanthamoeba divionensis | reverse complement strand
GGGGGGGGGGATTGTGAACTCAACAAGAAAGAGAGAGAGATGGACCTCCTGCTGTCTGCTGCACCGTGGCAGTCTCTTGGATGGCTTCCCTTTTTGTTGATCTGCTCAGTGGTTGTGGGGCTGCTCATGTTCTTCTTTGGATCTCGTGTAGTGTTGCGTTGGCCTCTGCTCATCATAGTGTCTGCCTTGATTGGCTCAGAGCTCTTTCTCTACACTGCACTAAGATGGGCAGTGCGGTTCCTTGAGTTCCTCTTCATAGGTGATCCTTAGCTTAGTCCCCAGTGTATTTCTTTTCGTCATGGTGCGTGCACATGTGTGACATGGGGTGATTGCTACATGGGAGCAGACAGGAGTCACAAACAGCTGCTCAGTGGCATGAGAGAAGCTCAAGACTACAAGACTTGGAGATCCATCGCTCGGGCGCTCGACATCACAGAAGGCCGCGAAGGCTGGAAGGGCCTCGAACCAAGCCAGTACTACAATTATCCTCTCCTACGGTCTCTCATTGAAGGTGACACCATGAACCCAGTTGCCCCTCGCACTCGCTTTTTGAAGCTATCATGAAGTTGTACACAGAATCTAATTCCTATGGTGTTTGTTGGATACATGCATTTGTCTTCTAGATCTTAGAGAGGCAAGAATTAGTGGGGACTGTGAGAGGTTGGCACAAGTTCTTCGTGCGTGCAGCGGCCATAAAGACATTGGAGGCATCATGAACGAGAATTTATACTCAAAGACCAGAGAAGGAACCAAACAGTAAGGCCACCCCATCACATGTGAGCCTTGCTTGGGTTGACCCTTCACCAATTCTTTCGTTTCCTTCTTGGATAGCCTAGTCCATGAATTTATCAAAGAGTATGTGGCTTCACTTAAGCAGCTTCATGAGTGCGAGCTGAAAATGGACCAAGCTAATACTGACAAAGTGATTCTTCCTGCAAAATCCTTTACCGATTTCTTCTGCAAAGCCCGTAGAGCTTTTGGCAACACGGCTCTATGTCTATCTGGTATGCCCATTGAAGCTCCATCTCAACAATTGTCGTTTATAGTAACGTACCCACTTTCTCATCCACACTCACGACTTCTTCCAATTGTAACAGGCGGAGCAGGCATGGGGCACTACCACTGGGGTGTGGTAAGAGCGTTATTAGATGAAAACTTGTTGCCACGTATCATATCAGGCACCAGTGCTGGTGCCGTTGTTGCATCAGTTATATGCACTAGGTATATAGGAGAGGCAATCGTCTTTGGTGTGTTGTTATTGAAGTGTTTTCAGTAGTTAGTTAAATGTAAAAGCTACCTCTGTGCAGAACGGATGAAGAACTGAAAGATCTCCTCACACCAGAAGGCCTAGCGCCAAACATGAACTGTTTTTCATCAAGCTGGCTGGTAATTAACGCTTCTGACATGTCAACTTCAATCATGTTTGAATCAGTTGTTAACTTATGATAACCTTAAAATGACAACTATGATCTTAGGAACGATTCAAGCTGTTGTTTAGAACTGGAGTTATGTTTGATAGCGAAGAGTGGTTAGAAAAGATCAAGTGGCACTCCAACAACCTTACCTTTGAAGAAGCATACCTCAAAACGGGTACTGATATGACCTTCTTCAATCTTTGATCTTTTCCATTGCTCATTATTCACTTATAAAGGGCGCATCTTGAACATAACTGTAACCTCGAAGGTGAAGCATGGCCCTCCACTCTTACTCAACTACCTTACCACCCCTCATGTGACAATCGCCTCTGCTGTAGTCGCATCTGCTGCTGTGCCCACGTACGGTTGTTCAATGTCTATTGCATGTGTTTAAGAATTAATTGTCCATTCCTTTTTCCTTAAAGATTTGTGCACCCAGTGCGGCTTATTGAGCGAAGAGATGGCAAGGAATATCCGCTCCACGAAGAAGTATTATTATTATTTCCTTCTTTTCATTTTGGGAAGCATATCATTCTAAATGTTTGTGTGCACCCAAAAGGTGAAATGGAGAGATGGAAGCTTTGAAAACGATGTGCCAACTGTAGGCCTTAGTGAAATGTTCAATGCTTCGTTCTTTATCGTCTCTCAAACTAATCCACGTACACACTTCCTTCGTTTCATTTGAAAAGCAGTGTTATTCTTTTCCTTTTCACTATCCCATTTAAATGAACAGAACTAGCAATATTCCCTGACTCGCTCTCTTCTTTCAGATATAATGCCATTTTTCTTTAACAGCAAAGGGTCTGGCGGTATGCCAACCGGATGGAGGAGATGGACAGGAGGCTATAGGGGCGGCTTTTCTCTTTCTGGTATTACTACATTCTTACTCCTACGTCTTTTATTATTATTAGTACTGTAGTGGGATAGAGAGAACGATAATTTGATACTAATAATGTTGTGGCAACTCCTGGTGGTGGATAGCACTGGAGCTATGGTTGAAGCTGGGCATGAAGAAGAATCTGAAATTTTTAGCACTCTTAGATCTGCTGCCCAATGTGTTTGGACAGGTGAGTGTTGTCTTCGGTGATCTTTCTTTGCTCTTTTTTCTATATATAAAGAACAACGAACTTAAGATAAGATATATGTTGGCCTCAGAACTGGAGCTATATCTTCTTGCAAACCTTTTATGGTCATGTTACATTGGTACCCCGCGCTCAGATAGTGGATTTCTTCAGTCTGATAAGTGACCCCACCCTCGATGATATGAAGAGATACTTCCGTGGAGGTAAATGTGCCCCCCCCCCAACATGTTTGCACCACATTACGATACTAACACGTTTCACTTTTTCCTACTTACTGATATGAAAGGCAAACTGGCAGCGTGGAGTAAGTTTACCATGATAAAGAATAGGATGCTCATAGACCAGACTCTCAGTGACATCCTTGGACGCAATGACACCACAACCTCAGTGCCCACCTTTGAGCTTAAACTGTAAATATGTCCTTCTTTCTCTTTCGTCCTCCTCTAGTTGTACCTACTTTGAGTTTGAGTGAGGCCCAATGAAAAATCAAACACCACTACACCACTATTGTTATTATTCAGATGTCCTTTGGACAAACAATAAAAAACAAACACACAAGAGATTTGATTTTGCCTCAACTCAGAGTGTTGTAGTTATCCTTCATATCACACACACACAGATGCTGGGTGTGGGAGAGGCTTCTCGTACTCTTGAGTATCTGAAGGAAAAAAGAACCATCTACTATGATGCAAACAAACACGAGAGATGGGCTTTGGAAGCTTATGGATACATGAAAAGCTCCCCCAACCTAGACATCCTACCCGACCACTATGACATCACTGATGAAAACTATGCAGCGAGGTTTCATCTATCAATTTTTCCTGTCAACAAGGAAGAGTACAAACCCACCCCTAATGACCGTAAGGAGAGCCTCGACAAGGGACCTGGAAGTACTAAAGTATCTCCCCCTCTTTTGTAAAATCAAAGTGTCACCTTCTCTTCTCGATCTGATTGTGAGTGAATCTTTTGTTGTGTCCTCTGTCAGGTAATCACTTTTGATGAGCTCAAATGCCAGAAAGTAGCTACTTTTGAGTTTGTCAAAGAGAAGATAGAAGAAGGAACGACTGCAACATCTGCCCTAAGGGCGGTCTTTCCTCCTGTACAGCGCCCCAAGATGATCAAGTATTGCTTCCCACCCCACCCCTAAGTCTTTGCTCAATATTTTGGGTTGCAACACGACATCTCACAATGTGATCTCTCTTTTAATGTTTGACAGCCTAAAAATATTCATCAAAGATGAGGGACGAGACGAAAAGCTTAGGGTGCCAGTCCCCGAGAACTCAAAGGTCGCCCAAGTAATTGAGTTGATAAAGAAAAAAGTGGAAGAGGAGAAGAAGCCTCTTCTAGTGGGAAGCTTCAATCTGAAGATCGCTGAAGAAGAAGGAGAGGAAGAAGATGACCTTCCAGGTATTGTAGGAGTTACTTAGATATAAAGGGCAGACTGTTATCAAGCCTTAATGTGGACTCTTTCTGTGTGTTAGCCTTACAGGATGATCAGCTCATTCATAAGCTAGGAACATGCTTCTGCCTCGTGCCTAATGCAGAAGGTACGCCTGGAAATGAGATATTACATGTTGGCCACTAACTCAAACATAATGTTGATGTCTGCTTCTCAGAATTAGCAGCTCGTAGGGCGTCACTCAGAGGTACCACCAAGCTAGTAAAAGTCCAGCTATCTAATGAGCAATATCAGGTTCATATCCTCCCTAGAAATGTGTTGATAATATTAACATTCATCACCAACAAGACTTCAACTTTCTGCATCTATTAATAATAATTTAATAGATGGTGGCTTTCAATCCAGACATGAAGATATCAGCGTTACTTCGCAAAGTGTGCGAACGAAAGCATCTCAATACGATGGAATATGCTTTCACTATTCAGGACGGCACCGAAGAAGTAAACAAATCATATGTAAGCGGACCTGGCACTTTTCTGGTTTTACGTTGTAGAGCTTATGTGATCACAATCCATATCTTTAAAGGTGCCCTTAGATATGACACTGAAGGAGTTGGACCTAGTAACCAACGGGCAGTGCAATATAATGCTGAAGCGAAAAGAGACAAGTACGCTTTCATTAGTCACTCTTCATTAGCAACTCACTACCCACCCCCTCCTTACTCTTCTATCTTTGCATTTCTCTCTTTAATGCACACATTAAATTGCAGTTGACAAATTGGCGGACACGACGAAGTCGGAAAAGGTTTGCGCTATACATCTACATAAACAATAATATATATAGCATGCAGTGAATTGCGATACTAGCTAACAAGTTATACGATACAGGCATACAACGTGGTCAAATTGAAGAGATTTAATGTGGGCCAAGAGCGTCTTCTCATCATCAGTCCAGATATCATCACCAATCATGCACCTAAGCAACATGTTACTAAAAGAGTAAGTTACTCCCACTATCACATAGTGTTGCTAGGTCAATTGCAATGTATAATTGTGTATGTGTGTGTAGCCCACTCGATTAATCAGAGATCTGAGAAAAGTGCAACTGACAGACAAGAAGCCACGGCAGTTCCAGCTCCAGTACGAGAGCGAAACCAAAGTATATACCTATAAAGCTAAAACTGAAACAGAAGCTCGTACGTGTGTTGCCTCCTCAGTCTTCAACTGTTAATAATAATAATAGAACTCTCCCAAATGTGATTTTGTGGTCTGAATACGTATTTGTTCACCTTATACCAGGGGAAATTGTAAATCGACTACAAATGTACCAAAGCAAAACAAGAAGCCCCTCAACTTCATGAGAAGTGCAGCAACACAAAGAACACTGGTACTTAGGGATGCTAAACATCTTTCATCATGAATTATTAAGAGAACAATAAAAATGTGCTATTAATTTCTGAGCTGCATTCCAGTGGGATGTCGCTTGCTGTTCACTTTTTCTCTCAAGGGGCTGTGTGCATGAGCGAGTCTAAGTTAGTGTCCACCTACTTGAACATCTTAGTTTCTGTGTGAAGCCAATTCAGTCTTCTGAACTACTAATAAAGAAAGACATGCAAGGCCTGCCTCACTTGATCTATAGCGAAAGATATGACGCAGAAGAGGAGGAGTGTGAGGAAATGGACAGAAGCACAAGGGCATGCGTCACTGCAAAGAAAGATGAAGAAGCGTTTGAATCTACAGAGGGGGTGGCAATGAATGAGTGGGACTACGTGTTTTTTGATTGGAAAGGAACTCTTGCCAGGCAGAGTGGAATGAACACAGAGCAGAGGACCACTGTGAGGCTGCAAAGATTTTATGAGGAGCTCAAAGAACTGCTCCTTGGAGATAACAGCGCTTACAGGGAAGCCTATCCTCATCAAACAGTTAAGAGCACCCTGCCCAGCTTTGATGTTGTGCAGCAGGCCTATGAGCAGGCTAAAAGCAATGTAGAGCAGAAAAGACAGAAGGCCAACTCCTTCTCCTGGGCCGAAGTGGTGGACGAGATACTCGCCGAGCTACACCTCTCTACAATCAGCGACAAGGCCAGACATCAGCTAGCGATGTCATTCCAAGTGGGCGGCCATCATGACTCAGGCACACGAACTACTTTTTCAATGCATATGTCAACTTTCCTTTCTTCTGATGAGCAGTGGCTCACACAATTGTCCTTAAAACTAATATTGGTGTCTCTTCTCAAGGTATCTATGAAGGTGCGGAGGACTTGTTGGCTTGGCTAAAAACTGAGAAGAATATGAACATTGGACTCATCCGAAATAGTAAAGTCACAGAAGCTGCCATGCGCCATCGTATCTCTAAAGGTGTGTGTGAAAAGGACTTTATATGGTTTGAAGACTACCCCTCTTTTTTGACTTGACTATGTTTTCTCAGTTGGGCTAGATGACTCTCTATTTGATACTGTGGTTATGAGCGGCGAGATAGGGTATCACTTAGCTGCCTGTCTATTTGAATTAGTTGAACCGCTTTCGCTCTTATATACTTCTGCAAAGATTACCATCCTCATGCACACCTCTCTCACTTAAAAAACAGGTTTGCAAAGCCAGACCCTGGGGTCTTCCTATCTGCTGTGAACTTTGCCAACTTGAGATCCTTGCACGTACGTGGGTGGTTAACCAAACTTGAGAGCGAGAAAAATAATAAACAACCAAAAACGACTGAAGTCAATTGTCATAAAATAATCGAAATATTTAGGATAGAAATCCTAAGAGGATATTGTACGTAGGAAACGAAGTCCAGGCAGATGTGGTCGGAGCAAATGGCGTTGGCTGGACAAGTGTCCTGGTCAGACACACCGAAACCTCCTCAGGTGGCCTCGCTGACTATGAAGTAGACAACTTGTCACAGATGAAAGATATATTTAATGGTACGAGTTAAGCTCCTCATCTCCCATCTCAGATTAACCTTTTGCTCACTTCATTAAAAAAATGTAACAAAGGCAATCGAAGCACAACAAACTCCAGTTGAGAAGAAGAACTGTTCGATTGTTTGGATACAGATGACTTGACACCAAAAGTTTCACAATGCATTGTGGTACTACTCCTCAAAGTTTTTGCAGTAATTAATGACATCTTGCGCTGTGTTCAGACTCCTACCAAAAAGAAAAAGAGGAGACATGGTTTTCAAAAATTGAGGCAAGCAATTTACTTGACAAAACTTAAAGTGCAGAGAGCATATATTATCATAATACCTGGCTGGGATATCCTCGCATGTCTGATTAGTAAAGCCTTTTAACGTTTTGCCAGGGCCAAGCTCCACAAAGTCGTCTACCCCTTTTCGTTGCCATTCCTTCTCTTTCTCCATTACCTTTTGCCAAGGAGTCTTGGAAGAAGACTCATAAAGTACGTTCTCCTCCCAACCACTGCTCGTAGGAGGGTAGGCCACACAGCGCAGGCTGTCCAACCATTGCACAGGATGATTGACCTGCTTGACTAGGAGATCCCGCAGTGTGTTGGTATCCAGCACTGGCTGTCCAGTCACGTTGGACACAATCGGGGCCGAAGGATTCTTAAATACAACCTGATCCCATAGGTTTCCATGTGTATGGATTTAGTCAGCCCACACAACACGTAGCAAAGAAAAGTTTCATCAGGGTACCTTGTTACTTTCATCATTAAGATATTGGTGCAGCGCATGAGAAGCCTTGTCCATGAGTGAGCAATGAAAAGGCCCGCTCACATCCAGCTTTTGTATCAACTTGACAGCTTTGTATTCACTCTTTGTTATCTTGATTGCTGTTTCTATGGCCTTTGTGTGGCCACTTAACACTGCCTGAAAGAAAAGCAGTGCTCAGAGACAAAGCAACAAATAGAGGAGTGCAGCGCCGTTCCGAGGAGGTGATGAAAGAAATAAGTTACTTGCTTAGGGCTGTTGATATTAGATATTTCACAGACAAGCCCCGTTTCTAGGGCAGCTTTGCTGGCTATTTCTGATGCTAGTTTAACTGAGACAGGCATTAGAGCAACCATTCCACCTTGGCCATATGCCACAGCCTCTTGCATCACCTTGCCTCTGTACCTCTGATCTTCCACCAATGACAACATAATATGGTAAGGTGATTGCATTCATCATCATATGACCACCAATTCGATTTAATACATCTATGTATGTACATACAACAAGCTTGGCGGTGTCCCACAGAGAGAGTGCTCCAGAGGCACAAATTGCAGAAAACTCACCAACTGAATATCCCATCAATGCAGCAAAGCCTTTTGGTGCTGCCCAACCCAGTTCCTTCTAAATGCATGCAACAAGAAAGGGGCATTGAGTATTGGATCCAAAATATATTATAAATCTACTTGAAGGGGGATTGATTGATTGTCAAGTAACCTGGAGCACACGAAAAACAGCCACAGAATGGGCCAAAATGGCAGGCTGTGCATTCTCTGTCATTGTCAGCTCTGACTGAAATAATAATAATAATAATAAACATATGCCACCCTCTTCAGCAGAGCAGAGACAGAATGCAGCTTCCAGAAAAAAAAGAGAGCTTGGGGTTGTGCTTACTTGAGTTCCTTCCCACATGATTTTGGATAGAAAAGTGCCCAGGGCTTCGTCCACTTCCTCGAAGACGCTTCGAGCTGTGGTAAACTCCTGAGCTAGATCTGCGCCCATTGTCACATACTGCGTGCCCTGGCCAGGGAACAACAAGGCACGCTTCACTGCCAGACCCTTGTCTCTGTCTCTGTTGTTGATAAATCACCAAAGGATCAATATATGATCCTTTTGTAATTCTTCAGAATGAAATGCTTGGCACTTAGATGGGGAAACAACCTCTTGGCAACATGGCCTTCATCTGCAGTGTGCCTACTCACTCTGATAAACGTTTCGAATGAACGAGAAGGGAGCAGGATTCGCTTGTTTACTGAGATAAAAAGTGAAGAAGCTAAAGCAAGGCGGGGTGGTCGAGACAAAAGGGAATAATAGCTCATAGTGGGAAGAAGGCAAGAGCAAGAAGAAGAAGAAGGGAAGAAGATGATTTTTTAATCCCAAGGTGTGTATTTTTGTTTCAACACACATATCCTGCACAAAACGTAAACACATCCACGTTGAATTCAGCCGCGCTGAAGCGCACGTGTGTG
This sequence comes from Acanthamoeba divionensis, assembly GCA_000826405.1. NCBI lineage: Eukaryota > Discosea > Longamoebia > Acanthamoebidae > Acanthamoeba > Acanthamoeba divionensis. The sequence continues at coordinate 8,634 of CDFI01107414.1, read as the reverse complement.
TTGGTGGTACCAAGATAAAAGCCAGAGCGGCGCCTCGTGCCCTGGCAACACGGCCTTGCCCTCTTCCTTTTTTTTTGTGGCACACACACAGTGGGCATGTGCCTCGCACTTTCAACCAAAAAACAGTGGCCTTGCCTCTTGGGCTGCCCTCGAAATGCCAAAGAAACTACCCCATTGCGGGGGGGAGGCTTCATGCCATGTAGGCAAGTGGTGGCGGGCTTAATACCAAACGCGACTGCTGCTCATCACATCCCATCCCATCATCCATAGACAATATCCACTACAACCACCACCACGGCCATGGCTCAAGTGGGCGAGCAGAGTATGACCAAGTCTGCAGTGGCACAGGGAGCGCCTCTCGTTGAGCAGCACCACCATGACCTCAATTTGAGGGTCATTGGCAACTGCAACTTCAGCGCCCTTATTGACAACAAAGGTTGCATTGTGTGGTCCTGTGTGCCCAGATTTGATGCAGATCCGGTCTTCTGCAGTCTGTTGAGGAAGAACAAAGACATTGGCTTCTTTGACATCGAGATGCAGCACTTTGAGCGCAGCGAGCAGGAATACATCAAGAACACTGCCATCCTCAAAACCACTCTCTTTGATAAGCATGGTGAGAGAAGAGTGTGCCTGTCAGACAGACAGCTGTTTTTCAGCCCCTCAATTATATAATCAGCAGCTGAACCTTCTTATCTACTTTTTTTTCTTCCTACGCTTGTCCCTACAGGAAACACGCTGGAGATGATAGATTTCTGTCCCTTCTACTACCACGTAGACCGTCCCTACAGGTATTCATATCTTCTCTATGTTGATAGAATGGTGAATAACCCAATTCAGGCGTGAACAAATATATCATTGATCGGATTTTGTGCGCTTGTTTCTCTTACAACCATTCCTCCTCCTTTCTTCGCATCTGGGGTGGTGGATGATTGTATGTGTGGGCGCAGGCCTACTGTGATGATCCGCGTACTGAACGCCACTGGCAGACCCCGCATTCGCGTGCGTCTTAGGCCCACGTTTGGGTGACATCTCCAGTGTCCTCCTTGCAAAGGCTTTGAATTAAGCTCCTTTCGTTCGCAATGTTAATTTCTTCTGTTGCACCATTTATATCAGGTATGGCTGGGGAGTACCAGAGAAGACGCGTGGATCTAACCATATCCGCTACTTAGTGCCCACAGGCACATTGCGCCTTACTTCCAACGCTCCCATTGCATATCTTCTGCGCGAGGTGTGTGTATATATACCCTCACTTTCTCTTCTTCACTTTCATCTCATCTGTGTTTCGCTATTGCATAAAGGTGTGCTTCGAAGTGGATAGCCCCATTTTCCTTATTCTAATGCCAGATGAAAGGTAACATACATCATCATAATTCCTGCTTATATCCACCCGACCGGACGACAAATCTTTGTTAATTCGTTTTTTCCTTCATAATCAGTTTGACAACCAGCATCGAAGAGTATACAGTATCTAATCTCGAAAAGACACAAGCCTACTGGGAAGATTGGTGTTGCAATTTGGCTGTAAGATATTCCCTTTGAATACCCTCATGTTTGTCTTCTTTTTGAAGCCAATTCCAATTCCTTTTGGGTCTGCGCACGACTGTTGTATTTTTTGTTAGATTCCATTCGAGTGGCAGCCTCAGGTAATTCGAGCATGTATTACACTCAAGCTTATGTCCTTCCAAGAGACTGGTGCCATAATATCATCCGCCACCACTTCGATACCTACCTTTCCCAAAGGTGTGATCAGAGACGAACGGTAACGTCCCCCGATACTCACACAGTTGTGTTGAATCGATAAGTGAGCTCATTGTGGGTGCGTTTGCGTTGGCATTAGGTATTGTCGTTTACAAGACATGCCATATATGATCCGTACACTGAACAGGTTGGGCATGGCGCACACAATGACAGCGTACCTCAAATATATATCCAACATTGTGTCAGAATATACTGACAGTGAGGTACGTTCTAATGAATCTGTTTGTTTTTTTTTTCGCCAAGACAGCTGTAGTGTGTGAACAGCTAAACCAAACCTTTTTATTTTTTCTGTAGGATCTGCCAAGCTTGCAGCCTTTGTACGGCATTTCGTTAGAAACGGTACTACACGAGAAGCAAGTGCATCGCCTCTCAGGTTATCGTAGCCACGGTCCAGTCTCTGTTGGTAATAAGGTAACAACTTTGGATCAATAATGGAGAGTGCTATTGGTTACTTTCCTCCTTTCTTCCGTCTTACATATGTATGTACTACAACAGGAATATAAAGAATTCTCTAGCGATGGTTATGGAAGCATTATTTTGGCCATGACCCAAAGTTTCTTCGATGAAAGGCTCAAAATACAGGGAGATGACGTGTATGTATATGGTTTCTCTCGATTTATACGCCCTTAGGATTCTTCGAAGATTGACAATTATAACTGCAGGTTATTTTATCGCTTAGAAAAACTGGGGCAACATATCATGCAAGTGTATAAAAAGCCCAGCCACCTCGTACTGGGCTATATCACTGATTCTCAGGTAACAAATCGCGTTGATAATAGACCTAGCATGTACTCAACAAGTTTTTTTTAAAGACTGCTTAGCTGAAGTTGGCTATAGCTGTTACTTCATGTGAGAGTTCATATCTTCTCTCTGACACATTTTCTGTTGCTTGGTTGTCTTTACAGGAACGTGATTATCAGTTGCATATTTTCCCTGTCGTTATGTGCTGGGCAGGCCTTGATAGGCTTGGTGCGTCATGCCTCTTAACGTGTTAAAATTTTAGTATAACGCCATCTCTGACCTTTTTTTATAACATTGTTCTTTGTAAACACAGCAAAAATATCTCACCAGTTGGGAATGTCTGACAGAGAAGAATTTTGGCAAGGGAATGCGGACGAAGTTAGAGAGTTCATTGGGCAAACTTTCTTCAACAAAGAAGGCAAATATTTCTGCTCAGAGGAAGTCTCGAAAGGTGGGCTGGTTAAACCATTTACTCTGATGATGAAGCCGAGCTAAACCCTGAGTTTGTCATTTTCTGTATGCGTGTTTGGGGTGTAGGCGGAGCGATAAGCGCTCATGTTTTGCTATTGCCAGAAGTAGGCTTTGTCGCTTTTGATGAGCCCAGCTTTGTCAACACTGTTCAAGAAGTTGAAGCCCAATTGACCACAAAAGAGCATCCCTTCATTCTCTCTCGCCCTGGAGATAACGGCCACTGTTTCATCTTGTTTACAATCTGGTACAGTTCTGTTTGACAAACCTCTTTTTCCTCGTCACTTGTGCCTCTTCCTTATACCATCGGATGCATTGCAGGTATATTAATGCTCTGTGTGGAACTGGCCGCGCGGAAGAGGCCCGCAAATTGTTTGAGGTCTTGTGCCCCCACATCTTTTTTTTTTGAGTGTTTAACAATTACCTTAACTTCTTTTCACACATGTAGGAGGTGTTGTCAAGTTGTAATGGAAGCGGCACAGTAAGCGAAACGATTGACCCAAAGACCAAAGAGCTGTGGGGAAACTTCCCGCACACGCTGACCACATCGTCACTGATCTATACGGCGCTTCGTCTTTCGATTCCATGGCGCAACATGATCTGATTATTGCTAAAGCGATTTTGGTGCAGTGCAACCCCCCTTTTGTAGGAATTTCATTCACCACCCGCCTCTCATTTTGCCTTTCTCTCTCTCTCTCTCTCTCTCTCTGGTACTTTGTTTTTTTGCATTTTTAGGTGAAAGAATTTTTTATTTACAATAATTTTACGCGCCACATCATTAAAAATAGCTATGTTGCAATGAAGAAATAAAAACTGCTGAGGCCTGCCTTGGCCTCACAGCATTAGAAAATGAAGATAAGGAGGCACGGCTTAGTTGTCATCAGATTGGGAGTCGCCTCAAACACTTAGTCTGTTCTTCAGTTCACAATGTAGTACTGCAAAGCCAGTGTGCTTTTGACGTTATTTGTTGTTCTTGTTGTTGAAAGAAAAGTACACACTGACTACTAAACGTGCGCGCGTGGGGGGGGGGTTGTGTGTTTAAATCATTTTGTCAGTAGCAGCACCAGCCACCTGTTTGGGCTTGCGACGGATCTCTCAAATTAACTGTGCCCACATTTTGTCCTGCCGGCGGAACGGCACTTGTTTGCCTATGATGATCATCATCATCAACCAGCAAGCAGTAGGCGGCCGTTAACAGGCAAACGTAAAATCAGCAAGAAGGGAGAGGGGGAAAAAAGGGGGAAAAAGAGGTCTTGGGGTTGACAGCGTACGCGTTTTGCAAAATGTCGGACACCAAGTTGATGAAAGCAGTTTCTACATTTGATGAATCCTTGGCCGAAGTTTCAATGAAGAGAAGCTCATCCTTTTCGGCGAGTTTCTGTTGAGGTCAAGAGAACGAAGGGGAGGAAAGGTTCAGAGAAAGAAGCGAATGTGAATGAATGGGTGAACCAGTTAATGGCCAAAGGTTTGTTTCTTACTGTTGCAGTTTCTGTTGAGACAGCCTTTCCTGAAAGGTCGTTCTTGTTGCCCACGAGGATGATGCATGGTTTTACGAGGCTACTTGATGAACTGTACCCGTGGTGCCTTGAGATATCTTCTAGCCAAGTAGACACGTTGTTAAATGACTGCTTATTTGTCACATCATATACCAACACGATTCCATGAGCCCCACTGGCCATAACAAAGAAAGATATATATTTTAACAACATGTTATTGGTTTTAAAAATGGTGAGAATCCAGATGCAGCAATGGCTCATGATGATGTGTCTGCTTACCGATAAAAACTTGATGTGATGTTTCTTTTGTTCAAGTTGTTTTGTTTGTCAGAAATCAAAGAGTGTAAAGCAAGAAGAAGAAGAAGAATAGAAAGAAGGCAGGCAGGCACTACCTAAATCGTTCTTGTCCAGCCGTGTCCCATATTTGCAGCTTTATTGTCTGGCCATTGAGCTTTATTGTACGAAATTTCTGTAACCAACAAGAGAATGGGCAAAGCATGAATCATGGGATCATGGATCATGTCAAAGGCCTGCACCTCATAGAGGGGGGGGATCATTTAAATACATACAAAGTCAACACCTATTGTGCTGATGTAGACATCTGAATAGTTATTGTCCTACACAGTGCACAAAATTAAATAATTATTATTTCGCTTGGGAGGGCAAAGAAATGTAAAGAGTGGGATGCAGGGCCGTACAGTAAAGCGCAGGAGAAGGCAAGATTTTCCGCAACCACTGTCCCCCACTATGACAATTTTGAAGAGATGGTCACTAAAAGGAGGAGAAGAGAGGGGTTAGAATAAGGGAAAAAAACCTTCAAAAAAAAAATGCATAAATTCGTGATATATCAGAAGAGATGAACGAACGGACTGTGCTTACTACTCCTTCACAGGATTTTGTGTGGCACTTTTTTGCATATTGTTTTTCTCTCAAAGATCAACAGCAAGGCAGAACCTAAAAAAAAAACAATATTTCTACCACAGCAGGCAAAGGCCCTGTTGCTACGTTCAACTTATTTTTAACAACAAAAAAATAAAATAAAAGAATAATAAATAGCGCCCCAACCTGCTTCTTTCTCGAACTTTTTTGGGGCCGGGGGGGGGGGCAAGCTCCGCAAGAAGCACTTTCAAAGAATTGGCCACACACACACAGAGAAGGGAGAAAGGTGGGGGTTGGGTGGTTTGTGAGTTTTTTTTGGTTATTTTGTATTTTCCTCAATCACTGGAATGCTTTTGGGTCAACAATTCTTGGCCACACACACACATACCTGAGCCCACACTGCATCAGAGATCAGAGCACTATTAAAGGGAAACTTGTTTACAAAACGGCCTGTGGAGAAAGGGTTGGTGTGGTTGTGGTGGTGCTTGTATGCAGGAGACAGCAGCAACAGCAGTTTGGCCTCGAGGCAGCTTTAGCGGTACAGGAAATCAGCCCTTAAGTTTGCAGAAATTTCAGCCTCCCACTGATCACCGTTGGCCAGCAGCTTCTCCTTGTTGTAAAGCAACTCCTCATGTGTCTCTGTGGCAAATTCAAAGTTGGGTCCCTCGACGATGGCATCCACAGGACAAGCCTCCTGACAGAAGCCGCACTAGAGATAAAGTGAGCATTTAAAAAAATATATCATGTCTCCTTAAACAAAGAAGCAAGTAGATCAGACGCAAAAGATATAGAAGTGTTTAAGAGTAACCACCTGTCACACAAAACACACACAGGCTTCAAGAATGGTCCGTGAGGGAGGGGGAGAGCGTACATAGATGCATTTTGTCATATCAATATCATAGCGAGTGGTTCTTCTGCTGCCGTCAGCACGGGGCTCTGCTTCAATAGTAATGGCCTGCGCAGGGCATATGGCTTCGCATAGCTTGCAAGCAATGCACCTCTCCTCGCCTATGACCAAGGCCAGCGAGAACATTGCATGTTTTTGTTTTGTTTTGTTTTGTTTTGCGGTTAACTCAGTTAGTTTGGCTTATGTTATTGTTGGTGGGTGGGAATGTACCAGAGGGGTAGCGGCGAAGTGCATGCTCGCCACGGAAGCGCGGGCTGAGGGGGCCCTTCTCAAAGGGATAGTTGAGAGTCACCTTGGGCTTGAACATGTAGGCTAACGTAAGCGCGAAACCACGCACCATCTCGGACAACGCAAAGGTGTGGGCTGAGTGTTCCACCAAATCATTCCAGGTCAAATCTTTCTTTGGTTCTTCGGATTCTGTGTGTGTTAAGAACGTTATGCATACAGCAAACATTTGTATTCAGGGTTGGTTTGGGGGGGGGGACAATGGACAAGATAGCGTACCATAGTTTATTTTGCTTTGCCCAAAGCCTGGTTGGTTCGTCAAAAGGCGGACCCTCCTTTGGACAAAACTCGATTTGTTCTGTTGGAGGAGGAGTACAATTAGCTCAAAGGAGTGTCCTTGTTTACGAAACATACAGATATGTCTGCAGATGAAACCGGAAAACTGGACTTGCCTTAAGAGCGTAAGTTGAGCGAGCAAATGTGCGAGGCACTAGTCTATTTGCATACATCGTGTTTGGTTGAGATGAGAGGCCTTGTGCTCGCCAAGTGTGGTTGCGCCGCGCGATTGAGGCAGTCTGTTTGCTGCAGCAATTGCACAAGGAAGGAGGTACAATTCGTACGAACATTACTGCACAATTAGTGGTTAAATCGATGCGGCCTCTCTGCACCCTTAATTTTAAAGCCGAGCAGCAAATAATGGAAATGGGAATGCAATATTCTTAATATCTGACACACACATTATTGTCATTTAGGGCACATTTTAAGAAATATATCCCAGAAAATCGGATTTCGCTTCTTTCAATTTGCCCTTAAAAAAAGTAGATGATTGGCCAACCTGTGTGACTCTGCTCCCGCCCTGCTGTGTCCTCCCAAAGCATTTTTTCTCTCTCTCTTTAGCCATCCCATAGCCACGACACACTCACGCTATCAGTGATGCAACAGGCTGCCACTGTATCTCTCCGAAGGGCCTCATGCACCTTTCTGAGGCTTCTACCAAAGAACAAAGCGTTGCTATCGTATTCAGGTTAAAGTCTTTTTAGATTTTTATTTATTGTATCGTGAGAACGATTGCTCATCTTAATCTTTCTTTCTTTCTTTCTCCTTTCAGTACGAACTCTGTCCAGCAGGCCAAGTACTCCTACACCTCCTTTTGAAGGTGAACCTGAAGCCCCCTTCGTCAAGACTGCTGTGCCAGGCCCCAAGTCGAGAGAGATTCAGGCCGCCTTGGACAAGTTCCAGGTACACAATCAATAGTGATCAATGTTAGATCCCCTTCTTGATTCGCCATTGCTCTGGATCACAACAGGATACTCGCACCAGTCATTTCTTCGCTGACTACGACAAATCTCTGGGCAACTATGTTGTAGATGCAGATGGAAACGTGCTTCTTGATGTCTTCTCTCAAATCGCTTCTCTTGCTGTTGGTGCGTTTGGCCACCGCGGGTGGCTCTAGATAGATAGGGCTTAACCCATGTTCTTGTGCTGGACTGTATTGCAGACACCATTTATTATGTGTTATCTATCACACACTATACTGAAATATTTCCGCTTGTGGCCAATAGGTTACAACAATCCCTCGTTGTTGAAGGCTGCCAGCTCACCCGAGTGGCAAAGGTTCCTTGTGAACAGGCCAGCTTTGGGAATAATGCCACCTCAAAATTGGCCTGATCTCCTCCAAAGAACATTTATGAAGGTTGCACCCAAAGGTACAAAATAGTTAACCCATATATATATATATTCCATTTTCTTTATGTCCTGTACAGAGTTCGTATTGCTGACATACACATACTTTTCTTTTGTTAGGGTTGAACCAAGTTTTCACCGCAATGTGTGGTTCGTGTGCCAATGAATGCGCCTTTAAGGCAGTTTTCATGGCATATCAGCACAAGGTTCTTTTTTTTTTGTTTTTGCTAATTAGCTTTCTAGAAAGTTCTGTTTTGACCAAGTGGTCTTACAACTTGATCCCTTTAGAAAAGAGGTGGAAGGGCCTTTACAGAAGAAGAATTGAAAAGTTCAATGGAAAATAAGCCTCCTGGTTCCCCTGAGCTCGCCATATTAAGCTTTCAAGGCGGCTTCCATGGCCGTCTCTTTGGTTCCCTTTCTACTACATGCTCCAAGCCCATACATAAGGTACAGCTAGCATCGTTTCATATATATATA
>CDFI01107413.1:0-19337 GCA_000826405.1 Acanthamoeba divionensis | reverse complement strand
GATGGCTGTGGTTTCGCGCGCAACTGTGGGGCGGTGGTGCGCTCACCTGGAGATGATCCTTTTTTTGGGGGGGGGAGGCAACTCCGAGATATCCAATCACACGGCTGTGACGATTCAGCGCGCATAGAGCAAAGGCGGTGTAACGGCAACACACAGGCGGTGCTAATATTCTCTTCTGCTTTAGGCCAATTGGGCTGATGAACCCTTCGTGAAAGTTAGAGAGAAAGCGAGATACTCCCAACGAAGCCCCACGCCTAGCCCCCCTCTTTCTGCGTTCGTTGCCTGTTTGTTGATTCTTATTACATACATGGTTTTCTTCTGATACTGGTGCTGGAGGATTACAAGTGCACCAGACACACGCCAGCGCTGTTGGTGCCATTTCAAGTTAGTGGACTTCACATGATCCTCATGCCCTACTTGTGAAGATGTCCAGGCATATTGATTGGTCGGACAAGGGTTTATTAGCAGCTATCACTGAAGTTCGTGAATTCAATAAGCCCACTGATTGGTAAGGCACCGCCCACACATCCCCCGAGTTCGATTCGAGCGTCATTGGCCAGAGTGCACATGGAGAGGTGCCTCAAAGGAATGAAGCTTCCTCTTCTAATGCATATTTTTCTTCTTAGGTGCCTCTTTTACTACAAAGAAAAAGGAAAGAGAGCCTGTGTGATTCAAGTCAAAGCGAAGGGAGATGAGGGCCTTGAAGAGATGAAGGATCACCTCAGCGATGATGAGATACTATTTGGCTTTCTTTCCCTGCTTGTACATGATACACAGAAGTTTGTTTTTCTCACATGGATAGGTGAAAACACACCCTTTACCTTGCGTGCAGGGTTAATTTACCATCAAGCCAACATCTCTAACTTCTTTCAGGTATCCCCTCCCCTCCCCCACCTGCCCAAACGTTTTATTTCACTTCTTATCCTGCCATCTTACTTCCTCATCTCTTTGTGCACCTTTCTTATGTATTGTTGTGAAGCCGTATGCCTTGCAGCTTCAGGCATCTCGGCAGGAAGAGCTTACTGAATGGAATTTATATGGACGCCTGGAGGGAAGCTACTCAGGATACTCTTCTGGAAGCATTGTACCTTTCTCTTCTTCTCTCTTACAGATTGCTGAGCCCTAACAACACATACACATATTTACCCACCTCCACCTCCACCTCAAATAGCGACGGCGTCATTTCACGGAGAAGCAGTATTCGCGTACACAATATGCCAAGTCAGCCCGCGGCTTTTGGTCGACGCAGGCTGACGAAACGGACAAGATCACCACCATCCCTAATGCTAACGATCCGGACTCAATATCACCAAGATTTAAATGTAAGTCCTCCATTCTTATCCACTGCCGTTTTGGTGTTGAACATTGCTCTTATAATTTTGATGCCATTTCCAGTGTACAAGAAAAAAAGGAGGGGAAGGAAGAAGATGAGGAGGAAAAAGCATGACGGAGAAGAAGAAAAACAGGAAAAGCGACGAAAGGAAGATGAAGAAAAGAAAAGGAAGACCAAAGAAGAGAGGTACAGAGAAGATGAGAGCGAAGAAACGGAAAATGAGGATGATGAAGAAGATTCCGAAGACAATGGAGAAGAGATAAGTGAAGGAATAATTATAGGAGAGCAGAGGCTAACTGCTTACAGCGGTCCGCTCGAGTCAGAACGAGAGAATGATGTGGGAAAGCATGTAACAGACCAGAGGTGTGCTAGTAATGGGGATAGTGATGGGAATAGCTGTGATGAGATTGTCAGTGAAAAAGATGCAACAAAAGATGTTAGGCGAAGGAAAGAAGAGGCCAAGACAGAAAAAGTGAAAATGCCCAAAAAATGGAGAGAAACCCTTGAAGAAAGAGAGCAACAGAAGGAAGGAAATAGAGATGCGGAGGAACATGCAGGAGTAGAGAGAGAGGGGAAAACCAAGCAAAGAAGCATCGAGTCGAGAGTTCTTACAAATGGCAATGCAGAACTGCACAGCCAGGTTCTGAAGGACATGGGACGAACCAAAGCTTTGAGAGCGTTATTTATGGACAACGGTCTAAAGGAAGGAAGGAAGCAAGAAAAAGAAGTGAAAGAGGGAAAAGAAGTTGGAGCACCAGATGACGTGCTTGTCCAAGAACAAAAGACCAAGAATAATGTAAAAATGGATACCGTTCAAGTGATTCCTGCAAACGGAGAGCAAAATCAAAGTGAGAAGGGCAATGAAACAGATAAGAATCTGTCATCACCAAACATCATCAAGCCAACAGAAAATGTCAACGGAGGAAGAGACCTATATTCCTCTGGTGCATCCCCTTCTCCTCGCATTTCATCTATTATCTCTGCTATAGCGTCTTCAATCACTTCCCCACGTGAAAAAGATCGAGGAAAGCGAGGTTCCCCCTCTCCTTCCCCCTCTCCTCGCCTTTCTTCGGTCTCTCCAAGAGAAGTGGAAAAAACGGACAAAAGGAAACTCTCCGTGGGGGAAAAAGACAAAGATAGAGATAAGAAGAAGAGTGCTTTAACACTGGGGTCTCTCTCATCGCCTAGAGGGGACCAGGAGAGAGAGAAGGAAAAAGAAAGAAAAAAGACTGTCTCTGAAAAGAAGAAGTCAGGCCAAACATCTCAGCACCATGAAAACAAGAAGGACAAAGAAAGCGAAGGAAAGGAAAAGAAAAGAGTGGAACTGGATCGAGACGGAGATACAGAATCTTGGCATAACACTGTAACAGAAGGTGGACAAGAGCAAAAGGATGAAGTGGGGAAAGAAAGAAAAAATGATATTGACAAAAAGAAAAGTCTAGAGTACGATGGACAAGATATGAAGAAATGTCCTGAGAAGGAAGTGGAAGCAAAAGAGGTACGGAGAAGAGACAAAGAGGGAGAACCCAAAGAACCCAGAAAAAATGTAAAGGAAAAGAAGAGAAAGGGAGACAAGAGAAGAGCTCAAGGAGAGAAAGAGAGCGAATGGAAAGAATCAAAGAAGAAGGAGAAAGCAAACAAGCCACCCAAAGAGGAAAGAGACAAAAACACTGAGAAATCTCCAAAGCAAAATGAAGCTGTGGGACAGTCCGTAACAGAAGAGGGGCCGAAAGAGTTTGTTCAGTCCGAGCCTGAAGCAAACAAAGATGTAAAGGAAACAGGAAAAGATTTTGATTTTAGAGAAAGGAATCTTGAGAATAACGTGGATGATAATTTGGGCGAGATCGAAGAGAAGAGCAATACTGATACTGTAGAGCAACATGTTGAAACAATAGCAAAACAAGAGGCTTTCTATGAAGAAAGAACAGAAAATGAAATTGAAGAGCAACTGGAACAGGAGATCAAAACCCAAACAATGGAACCGCAACTTAAAGCACAAGGTCATCCTGATCCTTCAGACTGTGACACACAGATACTAGATCAAAGAGACAGTTCAGTGCTGGGGAAGAGTGAAGAAGACTGTGGTAATAACATTCAGAAACAAAGCATTGATTGTGTCGAAGTTCCACATAATACTATTCCGATAGCCGCCTCGTTCGGCTTTGTTAAGATTCAAGCAGAAGAAGAAAAGGAAGAAGAACGCAACAAAAAGAAGGAGATCAGAACTCGGACAAGCAACATGCAAAAAGGAAGCAGTCAGGAGAAGCAGAAAGAAACGAAAAGAGAAGAGAAGAAAGGAAAGAGTAAGAAGCAGAAACAGGAGTATAAGGCTGTTGACAATGAAACTGAAAGTGATGGAACTGCTGACCTAAATTGGTTGCCCAGTTCAAGTAGCATGGGAAACGAGACAGAACATTCAGAAACAGATGAAGAATCTTCCTATCCTTCTTCAAAGGTCAAGTTAGAGCTTGCCCGCGTGATCTCTGATCGAGCGCACCAACTAATCACTCCTCGGGCACCCATCGCCAGTCCTAATAGCAGCGCCTCACACAGTCCAAAATTAGACTCGCGCATGCATAATGCCATCACCTCTTTCTTTAAGGATACAAGGTACGCAAACTCTGGTTAACATTCTAAGGCTGATAACATTTCTTTTTTTGCTTCTTCTTAATTCTCTTCATGTCTCTTCCAAACAGTTTTCAAGGTAGTCCTCCTGTCAAGAAGTCAGAGTCACCAAAGGCAGCGATCCGGCGAAAAACATCACTACCTTTAGGGATGGAGAACTCTGTGGACAAGAAGCATTCAAAGAAGAGAACAAAGCCGCATGCCAAAGATACACCTAAGGAGGTTAAAGAAATCAAAGAGGAGAATGACGGCACACTTAAGGTAGATGCCAACGCGAAGAAAATAAGGAAGAGAAGCCACAGTTTGCCTGGGCAGGGATTGAGCAAGGAAAACAAAGACAAGTTAGAAAGAAAAATAAAGAAAGAGAAAACAAAGAAAAAGAAAGAGACAAAGAAGAGAGATAAAAAGGAAGAGAAAGAGAGAAAGAGAAAAGAGAAGAAGAAAGAGAAGAAAGAGAGCGTTAACAAAGAGGACAGTGCAGAGATCAGTCAAGAGAAGAACCGAAGCTTGGAAGAAGAGAAAGTTCACAAACATGAGGAGAAAAAAGTTAGAAAGAAAGGAAAAGGAAAAAAGAAGGTAAAAAAGGAAGAGGGAGCTTTGGCACAGAAAGAAGATGGTGGTATTGCCAAGAAAAAGTTCAAACGAAGAAGTTCCAAGTTAAGGATAGAGAGGAAAGATAAAATTAAGGAGAGGGAAGGAGATACTGAAAAGAAGAAAGAAGAAGTGGTTTCCTTGAGGAGAAGCAAGAAAGAAGAGAAAGATAAACAGGAGAAGGATCAAGAAGAGAAACATACTCCAAAGGGTAAGAAAAAATCGCAGCATCCCATCCGTACGAAATCTCAGACTCTAAATGATCACGAAATTTTGAAAGAATCAAAGGAGAGAAAAAGCGCGAAAAGTTTTGAAACAGAGGAGCCAGGGAAAGAGAAAGAACAAGAGGACAAGAAAGAGAATAGAGAAATAATGGTTGAAGAAATGTCTAAGAAGCTCTCAATCGATGTGGAAATTAGAAATACAGCCCCTTCTGTGCTTTTCAATACTGAAAAATCTGTCATTGGTGTGCCAAGGACAGTACTCAGTATGTCACATCACTCGATAGAGACGCGCAAAGTGCCTCCCCAAAGGCCTTTATCTCCTTCTAACACAATTCCTTCTCCTTCCGGTTTGGTGCCTACGCATTTCTCCCCTAAGCAGTCACGACCACAAAAGCAACAACCTATTAAAAAGGCTCTTTCTGACGAAGATTTATCCTCTTCTGGCCAAATATCTTCTTACTCTCCACAAGTTGCTTCTTCCCCTTCCACAGCTTCCCCTCCCTCCCCTCCCTCCTCTCACATCCAGATAGACAAGAAACTCTTTGATGAACCTCAATCCCATATTCCATCCTCAAAGTCAGCTTCTGGCACTCCGCCGTTTGAAATAGCCAAACTGAAAGCCTCAACTCAACAGCTTGATCCCAGGTGAAGTTTATTCGAATTCCTCCTTGAACTTCATTCTCTGCTCTTACATTCTTTGTGATATACAGACCAAAAACCTGCCCTTGGGAGAAGCAGAGTCGCCCATCTTCCGTAGGAATGAAGGAGCCTTATGTGTGCGATGAAGAGACCTCACAACAGGAACAGACCCGTCGTTCCTTCCATGAGCTCGCCCATGATGACAACGCTGTACTTGCTTCCATCATTCGTAAAGGTCAAGAAGATGAGGACAAAGAGAAAGAAAAAGAAGAAAAAGAAAGAGGAAGGCCAGTACGTTCTGCTATCCCTTTTGTTTGACATCCGCAATATACACAATTAGAGGGAGATGTCTGATCCTAACTTTTTTTTACAATGTATTACTATTAACAGAGACGGAACTCATTCACAAAACTAGCAAGCAGCTTTATTGGTGGAAAAGATAAAGATAAAGATAAGCCTAAGCCCAAAGAAAAGAATGAAACCGACAATCTTACCAAGCCCACAATTGGTGAGAATGGGGAAGCCACTGGTACTCAAACAAAAATTGTCTCGTTTGAGCCAGTCAATCAGACGAATCCCCAGAATAGTCCAGAAAAGAAGATTAGCCCACTTCATACCAATAGGATCGCGATGACAACTGTGAAAACGAATGGCTACGATCTCCTGTCACAGAGTCAACCGGTCAATCTCTATAGGATTCGGTCAGATAGTTTAGTCCTCGTTACCAACCAGAATATGAGCAGACAGCCCTTCCCAGCCCTTCCCAGCCCTTCCCGTCAATCCGCTCACTATGCTCCGAAAAGAAGTTCTCCTCTTTATTACTCGCAAGTTAGAAAGTTTCCAAAACGCTCAAAGGCCATCTCCAGCAATCTCTCTGAGCTATCCCACAGCCGTCCCAAGAGCTCGCTTCTCAGCAGCGTTTCAAGTGATGATTTGCTGCTCTCCGGACAAATGTCTACGTATACTAGCCCCAGCCGTGAAGAGAATTTGTCATCCACCAATTTGAATGACCCAAACATCATATTCCCTAGAATTAGCTCTGATTCCTCATTTTTCAGCGCAAGAAGAGAGGAAATTCAATATTATGACCTTATCCGGCTGGAGAAAAGGCAAAAGATGGAGAAGATGAAAGCTAAAATCGTTTTGCATCAGGTCAACACCAACTCGTCAGAAGTGAACGTGCCCATCATCTCTCCAGATATCTCTCCTTCTTCTTCAAGTGCCTCTCTCCACTGTGGTGTAGCTATACCATTAGTGGACACAGATGTAAATAAGAGTAGAAATAACAAAGCGGATAGAAGTGACGTCATCAATCTGCAAGTCACGAAGAGCAAGCAGAAGAGGAAGAAGAGAAGCAAGCATCGAAAACGATCAGATGATGAGAACGTTGACAACAAGGATTTTAGGGAGAAGATTTCAAACTCGCTGAAGATAGAATTTCAAAGTGAGAGCGATGAAAGCTCCACAGAGAAGAGCTACTCAGAAAAGAGTTTCTCTGACTCAAGTTCAGGAAGTGAGAGAAGCCTAGTGAAACCTTCTAAACTCAAAAAGCTCAAAGATGAGTCTCCCCCTCCGCTCCCTTTGGCAACTGACCTTAAACGCCTTTCCTTTGGAAGAAAAAGGTAATAATATTATAAGTAATAGAAAAATACTCTTTACAAATGTTTGTACATTGACATATTATTTGGACACCACCCACATCTTCTTAGGGCTCTCACTTTGCCCGACTGCAGTGCGTCTACTCTGGTTGACATCGCCAACAACGTGATTAGTGATATGGAGGAAAATCCATCGTTCCCACCTGCTTCTCCACGGGCAAAGGCATTGCTGGACTTGGCTAGAAGAAAACAGGTAAACCTGCACCTTTTGCGAAAACATCGCGTTTTCTTTTCGCTCAAATTTTGCACGCTTTCCCTCACAGCGCCGTAGGAGAAAGATTCGTCGAAAAGAACGAGCTCGAGAGAGCAGAACCAAACGAGAGAGAACTTCCAAAAGAAGAGATGATAAGGACGAAGAGGAGAAAGACTCAGAGAGTGGAGACAAACCACCAGATTTCCCTTCTGGCGAGACTGCAGCTGAAGATAGAAGACAAATGGAAACACGTCAGTCACCTAGAAGCAAGGAAAGCACATCTTCAAAGTCTCCGATTCTTGTTCGCAGAAAGACAGATGAGAACATAAGGATGAAAGTACTTAAATCAGAAGAGGAGAGGCTTGCACGTGAGGGTCGCAGGATGTCTGTCATAATGCGCGAAGCCCTCGAAACACCACAGATAGAGTGCATCGAAAAAGTGGTCAAACATTCCGTGGGGGTTGTAACATCTTCACCACCACCACCAAAATCTGTATTGAGGCAGAATAACCGTCTATCACTATCTGACCATAAACCCAATGCCGCCCCAGTACATCAGCAAAGCAATGGCCTCTCCCTTTCCCTTTCTTCCCTGCCTAGACAGCTTTCCTCTTCTCCATCTTCATCATGCCACTCTTCCCCCAACTCTTCTCCTCATTCATCGGGCTCTCCGCTTTCATCCGCGCGCAGCCCGGGTACATCTCCTGTGTCCTCGCCTGGGCGTCGTTCAATGCACAATCCATCTATGCAGGCCTCCATTTCGGCAGCTTTGATTGAAGGTGATTTTCATTTCATTGGCCCAGACCCACGAAGAATAGAATTCAAGTTTCTCATTACGATATCAACCTTTTCTTCCAGCTGCAGGAGGTAATCCGGGAAACAGATTATTTATTGTAAGGCCTCGTTCGTACACTACTACGGAGGGCATGCCTGTGTTAGCTGGTTCTGTAAACGAGAGTTATGAACAAGGTATGTAATGTTCATTGAGGGAAAGAACAAATGACGGCCCTAATTTACTCAAACGGTACTTCTTGGTATTCTGGTGTTATGTTATCAAAGTTGCTACAACAACAGGCGGTAGTACCGTAAGCTCTGGTATCTCTTCGCGATCTGTGAGTGATCCGTCTATGGACGATAAAAGAATTGATCATAGTAACAAGTCAGGTAGCCCGCGGCTCATCAAATCTAAAAGTGGACCACAATCTAATCAGGTACCAAACAGTTTCAGATTAATCCAACAACCACAACAGCAAAATTTGTGTATTTCATTGATCAATTCCTTGTTTTTTTGATGACAAAGGGCTCGGTTGCTGCCAAATCTCTCTTCCGTAAGTTCAGCCGCAGAGCTAGCGTTGGAGGAGGAAGCGAAGATACATCTGAAGAAACTGAAGATAATGGTACGTGTGTAAACAGCCTTACAAGAGGATTACTGAATCTTAAGGATTACTGAACTGCCTCTTATCAACAACTTACAATTATTACCCAGGCTTGGCGGATGTGCAGGAAGTTTTGCGAACAACCACTCCTCCAAGGGAACTCTCTCGAAGTGAAAGAAAGCTCATTGAAAAACAAAGAGACAAAGAAGAAAAGGATAAAAAGAAGCAAGAGAAGAAGAGACTGAGAGAGGATAAAAAGTTAGACAAATTGATTACAGAAAGGCACACTAAACTAAAACGAAACAGCGGAAAGACTTCGTTTTGGTCTCTGGGATTGAAAAAATCAGACCCACATTTTTCTGCAGGAGACAAAAGGGTTGGTGCCCTTTGGGACCCAAAAGAGCAAGCCAAAATTAAAAAGAGGGAAGAAAAGCAAAAAACGAATCTTGAAAAGAAGGTAAGTCTCTCTCAGTTATCTTGAGCATATGTCATTTCACTCTTCTCAATCATTTACTATCCACTTCTCCAGGAGTTTCCACCTGGCGCTGCAATGGAGCGCAAAATCTCAGGGGAGATGAAAGGCATGGTGTGGCAATCGCCTGAAAACAACATGTACATGCCGTATGTGGATCCTACACAACCAAACCCTCTTTCCACCTCCGATGGAGTTGGAGGTGAGTCAAAGATGGGAGGTATGCTGCCTGCGCTTCCACGCCTCAATTTTATGACAAGGCCGCGCAGCCATACGATTTCCAATGCAGCACCACCTCCCAACCTCACAGCTGCTCGACCGCCCTCCCCAAGTGCTCTCGGTCTCCTGAGACAAGGTACAACCTGCAGTATTGTCAGTGAAACAGTGATTCTAACTAAATTTGCCTCAATAATAGGTTCTTCAGGACACAGCCTCTCTGGAGAAGAAAACAAAGGAGGTCCCACACACAGTGACGAATCAGCAAGATCTCCCCGATATAGTGACTTGGACCCTGGTTCGGGAAGGTATGGGGAAATTGGCCTAATTGTGTTGGTTCGATTTGCTAATAATTTTTTAGCAGGCGGATAGTGCGTAATCGATCTCTAATGGAAGAGGAAGAAGCTGGAGATGAAGGTGAAATGAGACTACAAATGCAAGAGGTTTGCTCAACCCATGATCGATCGGTGGTCTAGGTGCTATTGCTTGTAAGAAATAAACTGACCCTTTGTATGTTATATATTTTAGGCCGAAATTGTGAAGATGGAAGTAAATGGGAGGATAGTTCCAGTAATGTCTCGCGGCACCCCGCGATCACAACATAAGCAGAGACTGTGGGAGGAGCTTAAAAGAGAAAAGGAAAGAATTGCCAAGATAAAGGCAGAGCTTGAGAAGATGGAGGACATCAAATTTGATGATAAATCAACAAGCCAGCAATCTAAGGTCTCATCCCGAGCATACTTAGCCTCCCAAAATGGCAAAAGGATATTTATCTAATGGCAAAAAAAAAATACAGAAAGCAAAGGATTCAATAGAAAACCAGAGGGCAATAGTAGAGAGTATGCGTATCAAATTTGAAGACCTGGAGTTTGTGAAAAAAGAAATTGACCAAGACAATGCTAACGTACGGATCTTAACTGCATTACACACACACACACACACACACACACACACACACACACACTCTCTCTCTCTCTCTCTCTCTCTCTCTCTCTCTTTCTTTCTCTCTACACTCTACACCCACAGTAAGGCTTAGAATTTCTCTTCATTTCTAGATATTACAGGGCTCGCATTGTGGTACCCCTGTAAGAATAGAACGTATTGGCACACCCACATCCGAGGAAGCACGAAACTTAATAACTAGGGAGCTCGCTGTCTTAAGGTTAAAACCAACACGATCGTAAGTTTCATCCAGTGTTTAACTTAATCTTTTTCTTATCAGGGGCTTGTCACACCCAAACATTGTTACTGTGCTGGGCTTATGTGAACAGCATGAGGGTACTGCCTCCTCAGAACTCTATCTCGTTACTGAATTCCTTGCAGAAGGCACTCTTCATCAACTGCTGCTAAATGATAAGAAGAAACTTAGGTAGCTGCTTTTTCTGATTTCCTGGAGAGTGATTTACAGAGTGATCAACGTTCTTATTCCTTTCGCAATCTTCAGTTGGAGACTACGGATTAAAATGGCTCAGGACATTGCTCGAGCACTGGCCTATCTTCACTCCAAAAAGATAGTTCACCGTGATATTAAATCACATAATCTACGGGTACGTGGTCACCATGCCTTCTTTGCATCCTTGGAGGAATTGGCCAAGAAAGAAGTTGAGCGCTTTTCTTACCGTTACGCAGGTATCAGGCAATTTTAGGGTTAAAATATCGGACTTTGGTTTTGCAAGGAAAATTGAAGAAGTGGGCAGTGGACTAAGAATGACGGTATGTCCTTCCTCTTTTTTAACAATTCTCTATTTTTGTTTATGTTCCGAATGTTCACGTTGTATTCTCTCACGAAGGTGTGTGGCACGGAAATGTGGATGGCTCCAGAAGTCATGCTGGGCGAGCCCTACGACCAACGAGCCGATATATTCAGGTAATAATTTCTCACCATTAAAGCTAATCATAGTTAGAAGTGTATTTCTTATCTTTGCTTGTGTTCTTATCAGTCTTGGAGTTGTGTTTTGGGAGATGTTGAGCCGCACCGAAGGCCGCAACTTCCGACGAATTGTCGACGAAGGGTTCTCTCTGGACTTTGATTTCATCCTTAACAAATTCTTGGTCGAAGATGCTCCCCCTGGTATCTCATCTCTTCCCCTCTTTTGCGTGTTAACACAACATACAAGATAATTAACACACTTATGCCTTTACAGGATGGATTAGGTTGGCTCGGGACTGCTGTAGTATTGATCCTACCGCGCGTCCCCTCACGAAACAGCTTCTAGCAAGGCTTGAAGAGATAGATGCTAACTTGCCACGTAAAATGAAGCTTTCCATTTCCACTTATCCTTTTTTGCTAAACTTTATTTTTCTCTCTCTTCAGCTGAGGATGCTGTAGGGTTGCTCTTGAACCACGTACAGACGTTCGACAAGCATTTTCTTAAGACCACCCGTACTGCTGACCGGTCCACTCCGAATCTTCTTGATTTCAAAGGTAACAAGCAAGAAAAGCAGTTTACCTTCTCCTTTCTCCTCATCGAGAACATGAATGCTGATAACTCTTTTATGTTGTGGTCTTGTGACCACCAGCGATGAACCGGTTGTCGCAGGAGATACACAGCTTCTCGAGGAAGTCTCTTCGGGAGGCAATGCCCAGTGATCTTGTGCGCTCATCTCTGGGCCCCGACATCTACAATGAACGCTTCATGCTGGGGCTCTCTGAGCTCATCGACAAGCTTCAGGAAGAAATGAGGCAAATCAAAGAAGAAAACCAGCTCCTCAAAGAACAGAACCAAAAAATGAAAACCCAGATAGAACGTTTTATTTCCCTTCTCAAGTAAGCTTTAATTGGTGTTGTTGTTGCCATCCCATTCTCAGGTCTATTAGTTTTATGTTGCTACTATTTATGGTTTCTTCTCTCTTCTTCATCTCTTTCTCTTTCTCTCTCTCTCTCTCTCTCTCTCATTATTTAAGATTTGCACAGCTAAGCTCTTTAAAAGTGTAATTATGACAAATGTACAAACAAAGAAATAATTATTAATCTTTTTTGTTGCTTGTTCATGTACAAAGTTGTGTTTGTGTTGCGTGGGGCATAATGGAATGATCATTCAAATATCCCCAGGGCTGTTGTTCAACAAATAAAGTGTACAGCCAGCTCACTCACATGAGTTACATATGCTTGCAGCAGTCCATACAAGAGCAGTGAGCTCACATCATCTTCTTTCCAAAATGTTTGCAAGGCTTTTAAAGCCTCCTACAATGCATCCAATTCCTCCTTTAACACATGTATGGGCTGAATGGATGGTAACATTTAGGGCTTCTTCTTCTTTTGAGTTAACAAGCCAACTCTTGTTTTTTTAAGTCAAAGGTCCATCCAGAGGCAAGCACCTTCAATTGGCTTCTTAAAGTGATTTGAGTGGCACAGTGTCTCTAATCTTCAAAAGTCCCAAGTGACTTCTGTTCCTTTGCCCACTCTTTAAAGCAAAGGACTGTAATATTGTGGTACCAAAGTCTTTTTACAACTCTTTAACCATTTTTCCACTGCCTTATGTATAAGTGCCTATACCCCACAGCAAATATATATTAATATATAGTCATGGGCGAAACACAGCCATTTTAGTTTGTCACACGGCTCAATGTTAAAAACTTTATTTAAAATGTTTGTAACAGACATTATTAATTATGGCACAACCTTCCTTCCTTCTTTTTCTTTACATATGTATGATAAGTGGTTTTGTAGTTAAATAAAATAAAATAAAATAAATCAACTGACATGTTAGTTCTATTTCTGCTAGTTCGTTTTAGTTAAAAAAAAGATCAGTTTCCTCCGTTTCTTCTTGCCAAGAAGAAAAGAAGTTCTTTGTTTTAGGCCAAACTTTGCTTTCACCTTTCCCTATATGTCTATCTCTCTGTTTGTGCTGTTGACTTAGGCTGCAAGGGCATTGGTGCGTCGCCTCTTGCCATACCTTGAACATTTCTGCCTGTAGTCAGGTGGCAGGAGATTATTATCCAGTTGGCACAGTGTGGTGTACCACATGCGCAGCATTCTCTTTCTCTCCGCCACATTGAACAGCGTTGGAGGTCCCCACGGCTTGGCCCTGTGATCGAAGTGGACAATTTTGAAAGGGCTGAAGTAGTGCGCCATTCCGCTCTTGAACCAGAAGTCTGTGTGGAAGCCAATCGGTAGTCTGTGCTTTGATGAAGACTGATACCAATCCCAGAAGTAGTCATTCAAGAAGGCCTCACAGCTGCGATCCCACGAGCCCCTCTTCACCCAGGACGACGCTCGGGCGACCATGTCCGCCACCATTGTACTGTTTGGCTGAATGACCATCACGTCTGCCGAAAACTTGTCCGTAGGATAGACTGCTGGCGCTGCTGCAAACGCGTGGTACTCTGTGAATAGTCTGGTGACGCTCTCCACAAACACGGATAGCACATCCACGTATACTACCTTGTCGTAGCCTGTGAGGTTCCACACGTGCAGCAACAAAAAGCTGCTGTCCACTAGCTCTGAGAAGGGGTCAACGCGCAGAACTTGGTCAAAGCCTCTCAAAAGCGGATGCTTGGGGGTCACAGCGGAGGAGACAAGCGCAACGAGATTTCGCTGCAAGACAGATGCGTGGGAGTTCCTGAATGACTCTGCCCATACCGCCGCAGCGACAACCATTTCATCACTTGTTATCAGCGTCACAAGAGCTTCGTTAATTTCCTCTTCTGGCGCTAGAATCTTCGGAATTGATGCGCTTGCACGAGGAATTTGGTTCTCATTTTGTTTGTTTGGTGATTCCTGAGATGGTTCGGTGTGTAAGTTAATATTATCCCAAATTGTATGTAAATGACACTACAGTGATTATTACCTGCAACAGAATTTGGGAACTTCTGAGTTTGATAATTTCAGATGGCCCAAGTGGTCTTTGATTGTTGGCCTCAATGGCATCATGGTATATCCACCACAAATGAATCCACCGTGAAACGCTGCGGTCGGTGTTCCAAGGTTTAAACCAGGGATTTGCATAATGCACCACTCGCACCTGCAACCACCCACATTGCAATTATTGGATTTCAATGTGTCACATTGCAGAAATTGTAGAACAAAATGTTAAAGATTCCTGATCTACCCACCTTCTCTCCAAGCAACTCGGGCAACCGCTCTCTATCAAACCATTCCGGCGGATTGTAACTTGTCGGGAAGAAGACCAGAGTGTTGTAACTCATTGGCAGCCTTTGAGAAAGTATTGAAGAGATTCAGGGGGGGGTATTCGTTAAACTAAACAAATTACCAAAAATATGATATTTGGTGTTCATCAAACTACGCACCTATGTTCGCTACTTTGTGTAAACCAGTTTTCAAAATATGAATTTAAAAAGCCCTGGTCTCCCTTATTGTAAGATGACGAATGTCTTGCTCTTGATATAATATCCTGTTATTGAATTTATGAAATTTAGTTGAGGCCTTGGGCTTCCAGAAAGAAGAGGGGAAAGAGAAAAGTACACTGCCAACGAACAAAAAACCATATAATAATCATGCTATGTGTTCAACGACTATGAAAGAGAAGGAAAACCCTTACCGAATATCGTTTCAAGTCAGGTCGTATGACCATGAGGCCACTGGAAAATTTATCTGAAGAATAGATGTCAGGCGCTGCTGCGAGCTCGGGTCTCGAGAACAAGTCGTCTATGTTGTGCAGCACCAAAGTGTCGACGTCGATATAGACAACGCGCTCATAATCTGTAAGCGTCCAAATCGCAAGCTTTCCGTAGCGATTCACTCCATATGGATTTGGTACAGATGGAACCTATTTGTCAAGAAGGCAGCACATTGTAAGTCTATAATGCTGCCACGAATAGTCCGGTGATAGATTGTGTGGCAGGTAAATACCTTGATGATTGAATGGAAGAACAGTTGCAATTGTTTGTGTGTGTGCAACTCGCTACTGGCTTCATCTACCATAAGAACTAAATCATTCTCAGTCTTTGTTGCTAACAAGGACTAACCACAACAATGGAATTAGGATTCTGGACGATATAGAAAACATTAGGAGAAATAAATAAAGCCTATCTACCTGGGCATGTACGACTGCGGCAGGTACAAGAGACACATTCGTAATAAATGTTACGTATGCGTAACGAGGCTTAGCTGCCTTGCCTGATCCCTGAGCATACATCTTGGCTTCGTTTTCGTTGCGTACGCGCTGGTCGCAATGCACCTGGCCAACAGAAGCGATTTAATATATTAAAGGCCAAACAGAGCTGGAACACATGCGCTAAAAAAAAGCGTGTTGATTGTAAAACTCACCCAGTAGCCAAACTTCTTGCAGCGTACGTCCTCCCACATAGGTCCTCGAGCGGCTACAAAACTTGTGTAGGCAAGATGCATTCCTCCCAAAAGTCTGTAATGTTCAGAGAATACCTTCGTAAGACAGAGTACAGAAAATAATGAACCAAGCAAGTAAGCCAAACTGCAATCATGATTACCAACCTTTCAAAGGTGTTCAGACAGTCGTCTCTCTTGTTGCGATGACCCCTTTCATTCGAAATGCCATCATTATGAAAACCGGTAGCTTCTTTGTTTCGGCCATCTCCAAGGTCCTTCATTGAGCCATCGCTGGTCACCATAATAGGACCCAATCCTACAGGTAACCAGAAATGAATTTAAATGTCCAACTCTATGTGCGCTGAGAAAAGACACGGGCGCGTTACCTGATTTCATGGCGGTGACAAAGTTCATGAGGATATCCTCACAGTTCCGACCTTGCTCTACATACTCGTGTGCCTCCTTTGGTATTCCATTCGTGTAATCTTCAAAATAGGCAGAATCGATAAACATGGCCTAAAATCCCAACAAAGCCATAAGCGGTGTTGTTTTATACATATTTTTAGTAAATCATTTACTGGGACACAATGTAAGACTCTCGTACCTTGGTGAGCACCATAGAATAGCGATCTGGATAGCGCGAGTACGTCCATCCTTTAGTCGTGTTGACGTGTGCCCTCACAAAGAAACCTGTTCAGGAGTATTACTTACACTAGGTTTACAAGCAACGTTTGTTCATTGGAGAGTTAGGTAACATCAACTCACCGACAATGCGCTGTTGGTTTGCCTTCCATACGTCGAAAGCAAAGTGCAAATCTTTGAGAGAGAGGAAAATGTCGTCGTCACATATAAATACTGCACGTGTGTTATGTAAATGAGGTCGTGGCAGAAAACGTTCGTTCAAGCTTGATGTCTTTTGCTGTACATTTTTGAAATAGTCTTGGTGAGTTGAAGAATATATCTTTATAATGATGAAGGTGATGTTGATATGATAAGGCAACGCATTACTCTTTCCACCAGAATTGGTATTGGGGCATTAGACATCAAGTCAGACGGTGAGGGAGGCACAACATCGGGATTGCCCCACAGCACTACCACGGCAGCCACACGAGGACTCTTGGCGTACATTGAAATCAATTCTTTCATCATTGGCAGACGATTCTGGAAAAACCAATTGACGATTTGTTGTTGGCGTTGTTAGTGCGCGTGTAATTGAGGACTATTGGGTAGTTAAAAGGAGTACTTACAGATGAAAATCCATTCATCATCACCGTAAACTTGTTTTCAACCACAACAGAAGGCGCTGGTGGCGTCAAAGGGTCAGGTTGTTCCGGCTCAATGTACTGAGTTAAGGCAGATTGACTCACGCTAGTGGAAGGCTTCGACACTAAGCTGCGAAGCATGTGGGATACAAGGATCCTCGTATGATCGTCTAAGTCAAAGATGGTGGTCCTCTCTGATCTTGGCGGAGATCGTGAAGTTGGTCTGCTTGTTTTTGTGTCTTTAACCTTTTGAGCAGAACTCCTATTTGCACGGAAGAGTTGATTTGTTCAGTTCATGAGAATTAGACTAGCGAATACCACTGTATTCAAGAAGTGGAAGGTCAAAAATGAATCTGGAACCTGTAAAGCGATATGGATTGATCAAAATGCAAAGAGTAGTCATGAGCTTCTGCCACCTTCACCAGCCCAGCGTGAGTTCCAGGATAACCAAAAGGTGCCAGATCCCTCATTTTGGTGACTAGTTCCCAGGGAAACCACGCTCCATCCAAATCGTATCGATCCTCATTACTCCTGGTCGATGCCGCTGCATCTGCAGCAGGCTGTGCTGCCTGGGTCTCATGAGTCTTTACAAGCATACAGAAAAAGAAGTTACACTCTGGCAGGAATCCTCATGAAGGACCACTTTGGTTTAGGAATGGAAAGGAAAGGAAATACAATTCCTACCTTGGGAAAATTGAGCAATATTTTCGGAGAAGGCTTCTGAGAGTAGAAGGTACGGCCCTTCTGGACATAGGACACTGGTAGGATCAGTTCAGCATCTCCTCTAAGGATGGCGAGCCACTTGCCCGCTGCATATGCTACGGCTACGTTGACAGCCTGCCCAACACTCTCCTCCTGGCCTCCTTCAGGTTGTGCTGCGACAAAATGATGAAAATTAGCAAGATTAGAAGGGCACCAAAGGAACCTAGGAAAACTGTCAAACAGCGAGAGCGCTCTGTTCTCTCTGTTTGCGCGCGCGGGGTAAAGGAGAGCAGAGTTGAGCAGAGAGGTGCATAACAGATACCTTCTGTGCCAGTAGGTATAACAGCACCGAGGCGTACTCTGAGCTGGCGAGCTCTTTTGATGACGCCTTGCGGGTCTGCATAAGTGGTGACGATGAGCTCGTAGTTGGGGTCAGTCTGAGCAGCGAGGGAGCGAAGCAGAGCATCCAACGCACTGTCGACGTGGTCACTGATTTCCGCGCCAACTCTTGGCGCTTTGGGTGCCACATAGATCAAAGAGATCAAATCGCCAAGGGAAGGTCCAGGCGCTGTATGCCGTGCAAGCAACGATGGCCATGGCCCTGCGCCATGCCCTAGAAAGGGCTCCACTGAAGCAAGCTCAGTGATGTCATTGGCCTCACTGTGGGTAAGGCCAACTTGCACAGCCAGAGACTTATCCTCATCCATTCGTTGTTGTTGTTTATCTTTGCTCTGTCCGTCGGCATCAGAGCAGCGCACGACAACTTCATATAACTTGGGGTCTGTGCCAGATCCTTCTTCATCTTCTTCTCCTGCTTCATCTTGCTTATGTGACCAGTCTGGCGCTCGTGCTGCTGCAGGCCACACCACTCCGCAGCCCCTTTCATGACTCAAAGTGCCCAGTTTGGAGTCCAACGAAAGGGGATGTTTGTTCCAATCTTCGATCACTTTGTTGAGTCTTTCCATGAGCTGGTAGCTCAGAAGTACAGTTGGATCAGGAATTCTTCCCGCACGTTGAGCAGGGGGCGGTGCAGTTCGAATCCTGGGTGGCACGAAAGTGATCTCATGTCCATGGGGGAGTTGCGTTGTGGTCAGAGTAAAGAGATGTATAATAACAAAGTAAAGAGTGGTAGAGGCGAAGCCCAAACCAAAGGCCAACATGTGGGGCTTGCGCCAATTCCTCATCTTGGCCACGTGTGTTATATATAATCTTGAAAAATAAATGTTTTCAGGTGTGTGCACAATAATAATGAGGATGATTATATAATAATAATAAACAAAAAAAAAGGGAGTGCAAGATGCAACAACAAGGGGTGCAGCACAGAAAGAAACCGAACCGAGGAGGGGTGGTCCCAAGCCCACAGCACACAACGAAAGGCACGCAGCAACGAAGTGAGACTTCAAAACTCCCCCTCTTTTTGTCAGTCTCTTCCCCCCCCCCCACGTATTGTTTTTGCTCTGTGAAAGCTGAGTTGTGCAAAATTAATTCGAAAAAATTGTTGCAGTGCATGCCTTACGGAGTTTTGGAACAAAGGAGAATTGTGTCGTCGCAGCGTCCCAAATCAACAGACCATGGTTGCACCAAAAACGCTGCCACAAAATCTGCGGACATATTGGTTCTGGGAAGTTGGAGCAAACAACACGTAGAGAGGGCAAGACCTCGACGTGTGTGTGTGTTACCAAAAGTGTCACCCGCAATCCCTCCGCTTGGCGCCAAACAACAAACTCCCCATCTCCCCATTGTTCTGTTTGCAGAGACAATCTCTCTGGGGGGTTTATGAGGTTCTTTTGTTTTTTTTT
>CDFI01107404.1:0-19117 GCA_000826405.1 Acanthamoeba divionensis | reverse complement strand
AGAGAGAGAGAGAAGAGATAAAAGAAGCTCATTCCATTACAATGCTTTCTCTTCATTGGTTTCATTGTTATTATCACACAATTACAAAATTGTTGTTACCCTCTTCCTTGCCAGTTGATGTTTTCAAAAGGCACAGCGGGGGTTGGTGGAAGGTATTGCTGCTTGGCAGATGATACCATCTCGGCTCTCTTTTTCAACGTTTTGCAGAAGTCATTGACAATGCTTAGCCTCTTCTGGAAGAAGTCTGTAGGCAGGAAGTGGATGCCAGCCATCTGATAGCCCAGAGGCAGCACATGGCGCAGCAGGTTCAGGAGGCCTACGGTCTTCTCTGCCTTCCAGCCCAAAGGATTCTTCATGATCAGGTCGGCCAGTTCCCCCATCACCAGGGTATCCGTGCTCAAGATGTGTTCTTTCACTTCTTTGATGATAAATAGTTGAGAGAAGATTTGGCACTCCTCCCAGAACTTTACAATGATTCTCATCACGTCTTCCAGCTTGGTCATGAAGATGATGTGGAACAGCAACCCATAAAACTGTTTGTATCTGTTTCCAAAGATTAATACCTCCTCTTGTAGTTTAGGGCCCTTGAGGCCCTTGATATGGAATGCAAAAGATGTCTTCCTGGGAACACACACTCTCTGAATAATGTACAGCTCTTCCTTAGGCATGGCGCTGGTGTCCCCTGGCTCGTAACCCAGAGAACGGCAAAATTGCCCATCCCATTTGTCCTGTTCACTCTCCGTTTCCTGATGCCGATGCTGATGCTGATTCTGATGTGAGTGCTGATGTGTATGCTGATGCTGATGCTGAGGATGTACGTGCTGCTGATGCTGAGAATATGGTTGGTTTCCCAATCCCTCCCTATTACTTTTACATAGAAAGACAGTCAGTCAATACTCGGTGTGTGTGTGTGTGATTGTGTGTGTGAGAGAGAGAGAGAGAATTACCTGAGAGGGAAATTTGGAGGGATTACATGCGCAGTTGCAGGTTTTATGTAGTTTGGAACCTCTACTAAAGGAGCGTTCTGAAAACTGAGTTCAGGAAGAGAGTCCAGTGGATGAGAGGAAGGGCTTACTGTTGGCTCCCATGTTTTCCACTGTTGATATTCCTGTACAGGATTAGAAGGAGAAAGAGATGTTGGCCTTGCAGATGGTATTGCTTTTTGATAGGAAGAGTGTGATCTATTCGGAGATACAGGAGAAGAGGATGAAGTGGCTGAGAAGGGTGGTGGTGATGAAACTGAGGAAAGGAAAGGGAGCCCCAGGTCAGATTCTCTTCCGCTTTCTACAGAGTTTATTGACATATCGTTTTCTACCTTTGCTCTATATATAGTAGAAAAGCAGCTGGAATGTTGGTGCTGGTGTTGCTGGCGGTGATGAGGATGGTGCTGGTGATGCTGGTGTTGATGTGGGGGAGATGTTGCAGCTGAATAGAGGAGCTCTGTATCAAAATCGGATGGCAGCACATAGTTAGTACTGCTGTCCACAATTGCTGGGTTGTGACTGTACAGGTGGTATTGGTATTGGTCCTCTGATGGAGTAGGTAGAGTTGAAGGGGACCCATAGAAGTTGGTTCCTCCATTTTTTGTCAGCTGCTGGTGTTGGGAGTCAGAGAGAAAGGCCATGTTGTTGCAAGATCCATAAGTAGGAGATGAAGCTTGAAAACTGTTCCCAGTAGTGCCAAGCGCCTGTGAGGGTGTGTCACCGCCGTGATGAGGTACATCCCATGTTCTCATGGATCCATACAAGTTGGCTGGAAGAGAAATGCAGGGATTATCCTCCGTGTCTATGATTTGATCCTCAATGTATTGCTGCTGCCTGGGGTAGGAGTAACTGGAGGAGCCCAGCTTCATCTTTTTTTCATATGGATAGCTTTGCGGGCGGGTGTCGTGATGGGGACCCATCAGAGACCCACCTGGATCACTTCCGGCGTCAGCTGCTGCCTCACAAAAAGGAGATGTTGGACTGGGTTTTGACATACTCAGTAACTCCAAAGAGATGCCCAGCTCTTGTCCTCCAGGGCTTGTTGAAGGCATCTGAACAGGAGGCACGACTGGAACAAAGACTGACATCTTATTACTATGCTTCTTGAGTTGATACCTTCGCCTCAATTTACTCTTGAGACTGCTGTCTTCCCCTTCTGCTAAAAAATGTTGTTTGAGACCTTGAACTGGGCAGACATGGGACCAGAAGGTAAAGTTCACCTTGAAACATGAGCAAATCATCTCCAGATGTTGTGCCATGCATGGATCCTTCGCTGGTGTCCATTTGGGGAGGACTGCTTTCATTCTGAGGCTCTTCTTCAGGTTCCCTCGGGGCGAGTTTGTGATGAAGATGCAAATAATGATGCTATTTTGTGACCATAGAATCATCAGAAAAAACTGTGTCCGGTGTGTTTTCTCCAAGGAATGGAGTGGGCTCCTTACCTTGGCATTTCCCCTGGGACCTTTCCTGTTGCATTTGACCGCTGGAAAGGCTTTCCTTACAAACTTTCCAAATGCAGGAGGAGTAGTTGGCGTTAGTCCCTTCTGCTCGCACATCATCGTGTACTGCTGGAAAATAGCCAACTGGATACATAGCCAAGAAGAAGTTTGGAGTTAAAGGATGGCCAAAAAGCTCCTTCTGTGGAAGGAAGTGCGTATTGTGCTCCCCCAGTGACATTACACCACCTGAAAGTTTATCTTTCTAAACTCCACTCCGAAATCAAAATGGTGTTGTCGTTCACAAAAAGGAGAATGGCTTACCTTCCTCGTGGATCCTTTATCCCTTATCTCATAGTTTTCTCTCAACCTTAAAGAAAAGGAGTGTTAAGAGGAACAGTAACCAGATAAAAGGAGAGTTCCATATGCCACCACAGATCATATCACAGCTGTGATATGGTGGTAGTGTTTGCTCTGAAACAAAACAAAGACACAAACACCAACTGTCCACAAGGGAGATTCTTACCAGTCAACAATTAGACCAGCATGCTCTTTCTTTGCTGCACCATGGTCCATCTTTGAGTGCTGTCTTCTTTGCTTCTCTCTGAGGCCCAATTTTACATTCGATCGTTGTGTAAGCACTGCAAGGAATAAGAGTTACGATAGGTTGCAAGTTTAGTTGGATTGGTCTGAATCTCCTGTCTGGCAAAGCCTCACAACATCACCTCAATGGACATTACAAGGATTCATTCAAAAAGAATTTGTTGTCTTAGTTTCTTCTTGTAAGTTTGATGAGGTGAAGAAACACAGCACAGGGGAATAGAAAATCAAAACAATGCCTTTGGCTATGGGCAAGAGAGAGTGAGAGAGGAGAGAATTATAACCTTACTGGTGGAGTATCCGGGTGTGGGGTTCTGCTATGAATTCCAAACGCCAAGAGGCGTCTGGAATGCAATTTCTAAAAAAGGAGAAAGCCCCGTGACTCAGCTGAGATAAAGCTAAAGTAACTCTTTGAGCAATTTCACAACATGTTGTGGTGGCCAAGTGACTTGTTTTCAAAACTGTTCCCACACAATGGCGCACACTCCTTTATCTCTATTGCTGCTGCTCTTTCAAATTCAAGAGTCAACAGTGGAGATATGGGAAGGAGTATAATTGAGTTGACAGCTGAACGACAACCTCAAAGTGATACACAGTTTGCTTTAAAAGGTTGGTGGCTTTTAGGGTGGGGGGGCTAGGGGCTGGGAGCTCTCTCTCTCTACCTGCATTGGTGTTCTCTTCTCCGTGGACTGGTTGCTTTAGCAATCCTTTCTATAACGAAGACTTCAGGCAGCCTAGCAGTTCTTCCTTGGGAGACTCATAAAATTCATACCAGCATAAACGGGTGAGCTATTCTATTTTTTTTGAGTGTGTGGAGGAGTAACAGAGGAGGAGGAGGCGTAACTGATCTAGATCAGTTCTCTTAGATACGTGTACTTTCCTCCCAGTGGCCATTACTTAATTTGATGCTAGGGGAGTTGTCTGGCTTTAGCTGGAGATATGCACGCCTCCACTCGGAATGCCATCAATAGGAGCACCTGTGGTCTGATTGTTTCTTGATCTTGGAATGATGATGGTCGTGTTATATGAACAGGAATCCTTCAAATGAACTGGGATCTATTAATACCAAGTGCCCTTTCATTCCACTTAGGCTGGCATACCAGACGTGCTCTGGGTGTGCATCCTGGAGCAACTAACATTCTGGTTGGGGGCCTCTTGTCTTGGTATCCTACTTCAAACAAGTGCTCAGAGCAATCTGAAAAAGGGAAAAGGATGGCCAAAAGAGAGAGTTGCTTTTGAAGCCCAGAACAGTTGTTGGAGTCCCGAGATGGGGGCATGGCAAGTTTTGAACAAAAAGTATGTTGCAATTGAGAGGACACGACACCATTCCACAAATAGCCTTTCCATTGTCCAACCCATCAATTTGAAGGTCAAATGGAGCCTTCAGTTTCCCATGTACCAAAAAGAGATACCTTTATTTCTTTACTTCAATAAGCATCACATCATCAAACTTGGTCATACTATTTGAAATACTTTGTTTAGTAAGTGTACACTATTCACATGTGGTTAAAAAAAGGGGACCCTTGTTCTCTCCCACCCACTATTGGTCCACATATACCCTCTTGCAAGGGATTCATAAATAAAGCAAACACACTAACCCAATCATTGTCACCAAAGAGCGTGGCGAGCATCCTTCTGCTTCCCTTCTTCAAAAGTTGATTGATCAACTTTTCAAACTTCCTTCTTTTCCAAGAGACTGTTACAAACAAATTTGTTTGTTTAGTACATATCAGCTGCTGAAATGATGATGTTCTCTTCTTTTGTCCATTCCACTCAGTTGCATGCAATACATATACATACCACCATTTCTTTCTCCTTTTTATCTTTCCTGTGGTCTTTTTTATCTTTCCTTGCCTTACTCTTCTCTCTTTCTCTTTCTTTTGAGCTGGCCTTGTCCCTTTCTGCTTTCTGTTGTTTGCCCTGCTTCGACCTACCAGTGGCAGCCTTTGATTTCTTTTTCTTTTTCTCTTTTTCTCTGCTCTTATGTTTCTTTTCTGTGTCTCCTCCACAGGTTAGGCCTGTGTGGTTTGATTGTTTACTCCCTCTCAGCCTTATAGTCTCCTCTCGGGACAGCAACTGGACAAAGTCAGAGGGGAAGAGCCCATATCTCTCTTCACCTGATCCTCCAGTCCACCTGCCGAGACACATATGTGGCCGAGACAGTTAGAGAGATATAGCCAAAATAAATGCACTTGACTTGTGATATACCAGCCACTTGGGTGCTGTTCATATACAACGATCAACTCTCCAAAGTGTAAGCCCATTTCATCTTCTTCTCTTCTTTCCCATTCATAGATAACCAATGCTCTGGGGAAGCCCTTATCAGGATCCGCTTCTTCTATGGATGTGCTAAGATGTTAGAGTACGTTGGGAAGAAAGAAGTCAACCAAAATACAACACACCTTCTATATCAAGTGTTGCTGCCGAGCTCCATGCTATAAATCGTCAGTTCTCTTGTGTTGCTGTCCTCAAAAAATTAATACAAACGATGGGATAATGGTAGATACCTTGTGGTGGAGGTGTTGTCATAATCTTTTCATCTCTTTGGTTAGTCCCATCTCCTTCGTTCTCTTTCGGTGTGAGCTTAGACTTCTCATCAGCGGCTGAATAAAAAATAAGAACTGGTTAGGAAGATCAAATTGTGGTTAATAACTTTAGCACAGGGAATTTACACTCAGAATCAAGGAGGAAGAATTCTGAAGATTCTGTTATGTCCGCCCGAGCAGCAGTGGTGGGATTAATTCCTTCCTCCACTTTAGGTTTATCACATATTCCATCTTTCTGTATGTTGTCGCTATGCATATTACTCACTTCAGCTGCTTGTGGAGCACAAGCGCTTTGATTTGATAAAACTGTTTCAAGATCCTCCTTGTTATCTGTGGGGTTCAATTTTCGAGACTCTAAATCACTGCTCTTGTATACTTCAGTAGTTACAAAATCTTGTGTTACCTGGTGGAGTGAATCTTCATCCCACCGCTCTTCTTCCCATCCTCCATCTTCCCACCCTTCATCACCAAAATCTTCCAGAAGAGGATCAAAAGAATCTTCACTTCTTTCTAAAAGGGGATCAAAAGAATTCAAGCTTATGTCCTCTTCTGAAAGAGATGGACCTCTCTCTCTTTCTACTGAAAATTGAACTTTTTCACCAGAACCTCTTCTTTCCTTTGTCGTTGTTATCTCTTTTAGTTGTGAAACTGGCCGAGTCTGATCTGATACATTTAGCTCTTGGATTTTCCTTGCTTGTTCATTTCCGACATTCAACGCTGTTTTAAAGGAGGCCTCCTCATTTTGGTCTGAAGATACGTCATGAACCTGTGTACTTCCTAGATGTGTTGTGTCATCCGCTGCTTCCAACTCTTTCTCTCTTCGGTTTTGTTCTCCTTCAACTGTTTGGTTCTTTCTTTGACCTTCTTCAGAGTTGCTAGTTTCTATCCCCAGTGCATCTGCTTCGTTAGATAACAATAATTGAGACTTCGTCCTTTGAGATTCATCACCTTTACCTTCATCTTCTATTTCTCCTATCTTTTCTGTCCAATTCACTGGGTCAACTAGTTCTTCTTCACTCTTGGATTCAATTTTTAACTCGGGGTTTTTCTTTTTATATGTTCCTGCTTCTGATTCTTCTCCTGTTGCCCTCTCTGTCTCTGCATCAACCTCTGGCACCTCCGTTTTAGTTTCTGTTTCTTCTGCTTTTGCAATCTCTGTTCCCACATCTGTTTCTGCCTCCCCTGCCTTTGCCATCTCTGTTCCCACATCTGTTTCTGCCTCAGCCTCTTTTCGTTTTGGCACCTCAGTCTCTTCTGCTTTTACGTTCACCGTCTTTGTCTCTTCTGCTTTTACAATTGTTGTCTTTATCTCTGCTTCTGCCTTCTCTTTCTCCTCCATCTCAGTCTCTGTCATCTCTGCCTCTGCTTCGAGCTTCACCGTCTCTGTCGCAGTCATCTCTGCCTCTGTCTCTGGCACCGCCTTCTCTGCCTCCGGATTAACCTTTGACTTCTCTATCTCTGTCACTGTCTCTGCCATCTCTGCGTTTGGCATCTCTCTCTCAACCTCTGGAATCTCTGCCCCTGTCTTCTTTAATTTTGTCGTTTTTGTCTCTGTCTCTTTCATCTCTGTCTCTGTCATTACTGCCTCTGTCTCTGCCTTCTCTGCCACCTCTGCCTCGGCCTCTGCCTCCTTTGTTATCTCTGCCTCTGTCTCTGCCACCGCCTTCTCTGCCTTCTCTGCCTCCGCCACCTCTGCGTTTGTCGCCTCTGCCTCTGCCTCTGCCACCCCTACCTCTGCCTCTGCCACCTCTGTGTTTGTCTCTGTCTCTGTCTCTGTCTCTGCCACCCCTGCGTTTGCCTCCGCCACCTCCGCCTCTGCCTCCCCTGCCTCCCCTGCCTCTATCGCCTCTGTCTCTGTCTCTGCCACCCCTGCCACCTCTGCGTTTGCCTCCGCCACCTCTGCGTTTGTCTCCTCTGCCTCTGTCTCTGCCACTTCTGCGTTTGTCTCCACCACCTCTGCGTTTGCCTCCCCTGCCTCTATCGCCCCTGACTCTGCCTCTGTCTCTGCCACCCCTGCGTTTGCCTCCTCTGCCTTCCCTGCCTCTATCGCCTCTGACTCTGCCACCTCTGCATTTGCCTCCTCTGCCTCTATCGCCTCTGCCACTGTCTCTGTCTCCTTTGCATCTGCCACTGTCTCTGTCTCTGCCACTGTCTCAGCCTTTGCACCTGCCTCTATCGCCTCTGCCACTGCCTCATCTTTCTCTGCCTCTATCTCTGGAATCTCTGCCTCTACCTGTGCCTCGTCTGCTTCCACTGTCTCTTTGTCCATTATCTCTGCTTCTGCCTCTTCGCACTTCTCTGCTGTCTCCTTCGTTGACGGGTCAATAATTGTTGACTCTTTCACAAATGCATATTGAATCTCTGTTTCCTCGGCCTCTTCGAGTTTCTGTGCTTCTATTGGCGGGTTCTCTTTTTCTGACTCTTCCTCCTCCATTCTACTATCACAACATTCATTTTTATCCTTTGAGTCTTCCTGCCCAATCATGTGCTCATTTTTTCCAAGTTCAGTATCTTCCTTCATCTCCCCAATTGGTTGCTGGGCTGATTTGTTCTCAACCTGTGTGGACAATAAATAGTCACCATTATGAACAGAAAAAATAGCTTCTCATTGGACTTACTTGTGCAAGAGAAGCCCCAGAATCCTGCTCGAGATCAGGGCCCCTGTCCTTAACAACTTCACTTTTCCCAAACACTGTCATATCCCCTTTCAGATCCAGCTCGTCAACTGCAGTCTGATAGATTTCGAATTGCATTGAGATTTCATACTGCTCTCTGCTTTTCTCTTTTATATCTTCCTTCTCCACTGCCATACATGAACCACTTGTTTGACTATATCCTGCTCGATTGGTGTTACTCACTGATTCGATTCCCTTCTCCACATATTCCTTTTCCCTATTCTCTGCTTCATTTCTCTCTAGCACTTGATGATTCTCCATTGCTTCGCCTTTTGCTTGCAGCTCTTTCATTATTGTCTGACCCACAGAGTTTTGTTGGCTGTCRTCTTCTTGCAGGTTTTCTTCTTCTTCTTCTTCTTCCCTTTTCACGGTGTGCGCTTCTGTGGTTTGAGTCTCAGACGTAGTGGTAGTGYTCTTTGCGTTTCTATCGATAATTRTGTCTATATTCTCTTCCCTATGTTTTAGTTTCGTTGTATCTTCGAATTCATCCCTCTCTTCAGGCGTTTTTATCCATCTTTTCTCTTCATTTTTTTCTTGATTGCCTGTATTCTCACCAATGTAGCCTTCTACATAGAAAAATCTTACATCTAGCTCACCATCGTCCTTTTCATCGTCCTTTATATCATTGCTATTTCTTTCCCCCTCTTGTGCCTCTTCTTTTTCTTCCAGTTCATCATTTCTCTCTTCCAGTTCGTCTTTTTGCTCCTCGTTCAGTATTTTTACATACTCTTCCTCTCTTATCTCAATCATTTCTTGATTAGACTGTGATACATTTTTCTCCTCTCCTTTTTCTTCTTTCACAACTACCACTAAGTTCTTGTGTCCTTCTTCCATTGTATCATGCGTTTGCACTGTATTACTTTTCTCCGCCGCTTCGTTTACGCAAGAGTGGATCCCTTCACCTTTTCCTTGGTGTTTCGAATTTTCACTTTTCAAGGCCACTTCTTCCTTCTCTTCGCTCCTCTCCCGCTCTTCAGATGGATCTAGATCCTCTATTTTCTTTCTTTCTTGTGGGACATCTGTCTCTCTATTTTCACCCCTCTCTTTGTTATGACTGTCCTGATAACTGCCTTCCTTCGCTTCTGACTCCTTGTTTGTATCATCTGTAATAGTCTCGTCCTCAGGACCTGTTTCCATGTTTGGCGTATGTTCTCTTTCTTCCAGATCACTACTTTGGCTGATTTCCTCCATCTCCACAGCTGCCTCCTCAACATACCGAAGCTCGTCAGTTGAAAGATACACACTCACTTCACGAATGATTGCCTCATCATTGACTGTTAAACCTTCTTTAAACTCTTTGAGCTCTTCAAGAGCGCTATTAAAGGGTTCATCTTTGACATAGTTGTCTCCATCTTCTTCCATCTTCTGTTCTTCGATTTGAATGAAAGGTCCACCGTGTGAGATTACTGCTCTCCCTTCTGGATCTGTCATTATATTCCTACCCACTTCTTCAACCATACACACTTCAGCTGAGTCTTCGAGAGCAAATACATTCACTTGTTCAGATTTAGTTATTTTCTCCCTGGACTGGTCAACCTCTTCTTGGACAAATCTTTGCCCATCAATCTCTGTAGTTACCAATTCAGCACCTTGTTGTGCCTTTTCATCAATGGTACTGAATGTATGCTGGCGTTCTGCTAACTGGTAGTTATAATGCCTGAAATTCTCCTCAATGCACTCCCCAGGGGTCTGTTCGACTTCTCCCTGTTCCGTCTCTTCATCGTTCTCTATAACAACGGTTTTCTCAGTTTCTGTCCCTGTTTTTGTTATTTCTTCTTCACTGACAGCTTTGCTTGCACAATCGGTTTCTCCATCCATCACCAACACGTCATTGGCATCATCTTGCTCCTTTGATCCTTCAATTTGCTCATAGGTATCTGTTCCTGCAATCTGACCATTATCGTGTTGTTCATACCCCTCTGTTTCTCTCCGTTTTGGACTCTCTGTTGTGGCTTGCTCCTCCATATCATCCCCACTCTGATTCTGAAAGTTATTTCCATTTAATGTAGTTTCCACGCTTGTGTAGATTTCGTGGAGGTGACCTCCCCATATCTTGTCAGAAGCATTAGAAAATCCTAGATGTGCCTTCTCATCGTTTGGTTCTTTTTCTTCTCTTTTACTCTGTTCCCGAACATCTTGTGTTTCTTCCTCCCGTTTTAGGCCTGATTCTAGCTGGCTCGTCAAACAAGAAGTGCTTTCTTTACTCTGTAATCCTTCTTCTCTTCTGCGCACACCATTCATGTGTTCTCTTTCAGTTCTTTCTGCATTTTTAATGTCTTTCATTCTCCTTCGCTCAATCTCTTCAATGTGCATCCACTGCCTATCCCTTTCCAGTATCTTCTGTTCTTCTTTTGGTTGACGAAATCTTTGCCGTTGGGTCACAATCATTTCCACTGCAGCCTTATAGCAGAAAGAAGGAAATATAGAAGAGGTGAGGTGAGGTGAGCTATGTTTAGCATGGAGTGTATGTAATTACAAACCTGCTGGTCTTCAATTAGAGTCACATAGGCAGAAGGGAAGATTCCATACTTTCCCTTGTCATTTTGTCCAACCCACCAGCGAGAGGAGGTCTGAGCACTTACAACCACCAGGTTACCTATTGGTAAAATGTTGACCCACAGGCGTACACAAGAGAGAGGGAGAGAGAGGGAGAGAGAGGGCAGAGCAGAGCAGAAAGCAGAGATCAAAAAGGTAGAGACAGATGAGAAGTGTTTTCAATCACACAACGGACATTTCAAAATGAAGAGAACATTAATGAAGGGGAGGCATACCAGGTTTAAGACTTATCTCTGCAGGGCTTTTAGCTTTGTAAGGGAATATAACGTAAGCACTAGTTGCACTTGGTAGAGCCCACTTATGACCAGTTTGCGGAATACCTCTTTCTTCACTCTCCTCTATATCACTATCTGTATCCTGTTCGTCTCCTAAAGATTCAAAGTCATCGCTGCTTGAACAATCTGATGAGCTCTTCTCACTTTCCTCTGAATTCTCTGCACCATCGTCTTCCTCACTCTCCTCACTCGCGCCCCAAACACTATTCTCCTCGTCCTCCTGGTACATAGAGCTTCCTCTTTTATGTCTTCCAAGATAAAGAATGGAGGCCATTCTGGCTTGCATGCTCTCTCTGTTTTCAAGGGCTCTCAGACCTGTGCTCCGAATTGCATTTCTGTACTGCAGTCTTAACAAATTTTCAATACCAGCTCTTGCCTTCCATTCTCTTTGTTTGCCAGAACCAGGATGTCGAGCCCACTCAGCGATTAAGGTGATGGAAGAGCTGAAAGAGGTCTTCTCATTGAACACAATCTTGCCCGGGCGCTTCTTGGGTCTCTTATTGTTTACAGTGATCATCTTTCCTGTGACGGAAGAAAGGGCCGGTCAACAAAGGAGAAGGGGGGGCTGCCCCCAGTACAGGGGAGGTAAAAGTATTGCTTTGTCTTGGAAGGAGAACAAAGCTTGACAGTTAGACAGGATTTTTACGAATTCCTTGTTTTCTTTGATCAAACGGCGTCTGTCCCGTGTGGGTGTGTGGGTTGTAAATCAAAGACCCAATTCCTGTTGGTTGATAAATTACCGTTATTCGTTTTTAATTGTTAATTGGGTAGTCAGCTTACCTGCGTCGGCTTTGATTCTTGAGTGGGTGGTGGAT
This sequence comes from Acanthamoeba divionensis, assembly GCA_000826405.1. Taxonomy (NCBI): domain Eukaryota; phylum Discosea; order Longamoebia; family Acanthamoebidae; genus Acanthamoeba; species Acanthamoeba divionensis. The sequence goes on along the minus strand of CDFI01107404.1, from coordinate 7,231 downwards.
TGTTCCCTCTTCAGCTTGTTGGACCAAAGGCAAAAAAACCTATTGATACGGTGGTGTCCAAAGTGCCTTCTTCTGTGGAGGTCACATGGTGCGTTGGCCAACACACAAGCCTCTCAAGTCTTTCTTTTCCTGTTGGCATTTGGAAAAAGAGGTCTCTGAGTGTCACTCTGTCTCTCTTTCTCAGCACAACACTTGGTTGAAGAGAATCTGCACTCACTCAGTGGAAGACACTGGTGGTCTTCTTCTCTTTGAACTGAAAAAGCTTTCTCTCTCTCTCTCTCTTTCTACCAACCTTGGTCTCACTCTAGAACTGTACCTGTAGTCAGAAGATGGGAAACAAACAAGCCAAGAAGAGCGCCTTCCAACAGGCCATTGATACAGACAACGTTGTGTCTCTCAACGAGCTTGTATCTCGCAACAAGGACGACCTGGATTGCATCATCAACTGGAAAGAAGGAAAGATACAGTGGCAGGGAACAATTTTACACTACGCCTTGCTCCATAAGAAGTGGGCCTCTGCTAAGGTCATCCTTGCTGCAGGTGAATGTTTATCTCCACAGAGAGATGGATGTTGAGTTGATCACTCATCCATTCCTTCTTTGTTCCTGTACAGGGGTGGATGTGAATATAAGGGTGAGCTGTGACAACAGGGAGAGCCAGACTGCAGCAGACCTCGCCAAAGAGAACCCACAGACACTAGCCCTTATCACCTCTGCTGCGAAATGAAAAAACGTGAGGTACTTGTATAGGATGTATCATAACTGTGCCAGTGCTCAACTCTCCTATTATGCCTCTCTACTTGCCCCTTCCTGTTCCTGTTCCTTCGTCTTGACTCCACTTGATTCAAGTGTGAAGAATGATGGAAATGAAACAACCAACTGAAGAGCTTGTGAACTAACTTGAAGGACCTTGTAAAGAATGTAAGTGTAAGTGCGTGTATCCTTTCTTATTTATGGCCCATTATTGTATGAATTATAAAGAGGGGAAAACCTACCTTCATCCAAATTGCTGAGAAAAGCCTTTAAAAAGCAAACACAGTGCACCTTCTGTCCTCCTCATATCTCAATCTAATGGTGAAGCATCAGAGTAAACAAGAATACAAAAGATCCACTCGCATCGATTGTTTTGTTGTTTATAACTATGAACACGGTTGTGGACAAACTCACTTCACTCAGTCGTACGAGGTTAAGAAAGAAGATATGTGGGATAAAATCATTCTAATGTTGAGTAATAATGCCTTCTCTTCCAATACAGCTTGTACCAGAGCACAGAGCCAACAGCAGCAGCGATGGTAACAAACACACATGACACAACAATACCTGCGATTGCTCCTCCGCTCAGCCCACCGCCTCCATTTGAGGCAGGAGTAATCGGTTCAGGTGCCACACAAGAGTCAGCTGACCTGAAAGAAAAAAAAACAAAGAAGGTCATATCCTGACTATAGTCACAAGAAGCAAAACAACAACAGCGTCTGGCCTTGGCATCGAGTCAATTACCTGAAGCATCTGCCAGAAGGGCTATCGGTGCAGAAGTATTGTTTGCCGTTGGTACACCACCAGCAATTCGTACTAAAGTCCGTACACTCCTGGCAGGTCTTGTAGAATCTACATAAGATTGGCGCTGGTATGTGTAAAGAGATCAGATAAGACAGCACATTTTTAGAGCTCAACCAGCAAGTTGACACATACCAGGGCATGACTTGTGGAACCAATCGCGAGGACAAGTTGCAGACTCGTTTACTACTAGGCACTTGCGAGTAGCTTCACACCACCCACAATGGTCATTACCTTGTTGCGTGCATTGATCACACTCCACAAAATCTGAACAGGGCACTGARAACAAAAAAAAAAGACTCCTTAAGATATATCTGAACATTCATCGCAGACTAAGTGCTWARGGAACGTTACAGTTGTTGCAGTGTTGGTATTGCCAAGTGTTGCAGCGGGAGTAGGTGGGAGAAGTGATGTTTCCAGAGACGCATGAACTGTAATTACACCAGCCGCATTTGCTATCTATGGCACATTCGTTGCATGCCTTCAAATTATTGCAATATTCGTCTATATTTAAGCAACATTTGGTTAATATATTCAACACGGGACGAAAGAGAAGGACGTGAGGGAACGTAAAGGGGCAGGATGTACCTAAGCAATTATTTCTAGAATCATCACACTGTACATCAGGAAGGCTTCCGTTAAGACACGAACGCGAGGAAGCACACCAAAAGCATTTCTTTCCTTCAAGACAAGAGTTGCAATCGCTGCTAAACGAGGGACACTTGTCTACCTCGATCGCAGACGCCGAGGGCGATACAGAGGGGGAAGGAGATATGGAAATAGAAGGAGTGGAAGACACCGAGGGAGAAGAGGAGACACTAGGGCTTGGAGAGTTGGAAGCAAATGGCTCAGCGGAGCATTCCTCATATTCCCAATCAGACGAACATACTGTATGATAGAATGACACCTTAATTTTTGGATCTTTGTTTATTTGGGGGGGAGTTGTACCATCAGAAGAGGGTCCCATCTGAGTGCCTCCCATGCAAAGAGTGCTGTTTGCACACCATCCACAATGCTCATTTAATGTGCAATTGTCACAGTCTGTGTAGTGTGCGCACTCCAGATAATCTGCACAGAATGAAGCAAGTGTTCATTAAATAAATAAAGTGTGTGCGAAATGATGATGATATGCAGGAAGGGGATCTTGAATACCACTACAAACATGATAGTTCCACTGCGTGCAGTTGATGTCTGTTACAGATGGCCCGTGATCTGTACCTTTGATGCAAAAACCAGCCGTCTGATTTTGTGTTTCGCACCAACCACAACCTGTAGATCCAACACATGGAGAGCACAGTTCATAATCCTGGCATTGGTTGGCTTCACTGCAAGCTGCCCAAACATGAATGAACACGAAGGAATTAGATTGGAAAGGCCACAAAAAAAAAGAGTGAGGGGGTCAGCGAGCTAACTCTGGCAAAGAAACCAAAGGAGATTGCAAAGACACACCTCTGTGGGCTGCAAGAAAGAAAAGAACCAGGAAACATATCTTTGCACGCGTCCTCTTCAGCCTCACTTGTGCCATTATGCCTCACATGGGCTTTCCCGCGGGCTAGCTGTGGCCCACTATTTCAATGACAAATTCTTCATGACAGCTAATCAACAAAAGTTTTGTCTTTGATATTGGGTTGGTTTAAACCTTTGTGTGACCACTTAATTAAAAAAACAAACAAAATCAAAGTGTACAGAGTGACAAATTTTGTTTGATTACAACAGTGTCATCACAACAACAACAAACCATTTTCTTCAAACAATGTGGCTCACTTGTTGGGAAGTTTTGTAATTTTGGCAATAAACAAGCCACTTGTGCCCGTGTCTTTTGGATAAAATCGTAGTGTATGTGGAACAAGTCCTTCTGAACATGGCATCTTGCTTGCTGACTCTACTGGCACGACGCGTGCTTGAGGCTCTTGTTCTAGTAACCAGAGCACTACATCTGTACAAGAGGAAAGAGAGAAGTCTTTCTTTAGTTGCACAACATTGGAATTGGGAATTGGGATCTGTTGTAACACTTTTTTAAGCTTAACAGTACCTTCATTTTGTTCTCTACAAAAACTGCATGTACTGTATACAAGGAATCCACCAGGAGCAAGCAGCCGAAAACCATTGACAATCAATTGTTTCTGATGGCAGTTTATATGTTAACAAGTTGGTTGTTGAAAGGAAATCTCAACTGTGTTTTCAATTACAAACCTGTAATTGCATGGTGGAATTGCTGATTTCAGGAGTGAAAGTGGTCCACCCCACTTTCTTGAATTGTAATATGTGCCTTACAGATGCATCCAAGGTACACTGTGCATCAATGTTGACCTAAAATAGGAAGCCAGTGATGAGATGACGCAAAGTAGATCAGCCCTTTAAGACAAACGCGCAAGAACTGTTCCTACCTTGTCATATAGTTGTGAGCTGGAGGAACTCAGAGCCAGTTCGTGTGGGTTAGCATAAAATACGTTTGGCAATTCATCTTTGCCCTTCTGCCTTCTTTTACTCCTTTTTCTCCACCTTGATGCAATCAATTCACTGCTCTCTCGCTTTCTGGTATGTCGTTTTTCTCTGCTTACTTCTGCCTCACCTTGCTGAGCTTCAGTCTCTTCTCTCTTCTCCTGTAAGACTACATCTCCTGTCTGGTCATTCTAGGCTATCAGTACAGATAATCACATATCTTCTAAACAAAGTAAATGAGAAGGTATACCTGAGCAGGTGCAAGGCATGCAAAAGCTGTACCGTCCTGCAGGAAGAGGCGAGAATTGTATATCTGATACTTAGCAAGCACGTTCCTGCACGCACCCAAACGTGCTTCGGCGACATCGACTCCAGTCACCGAGCCCTTCTCTCCCAACATGTCCGCAATCATGCACATCTTGGCACCTGCACAAACAACATAACACCAGGATTCCATGAGTGTCGACGATGTGCCAACAACGCCTTCAACCACTGAATCTCTGTCTTTCCTTCATATGAAGGAAAGGTGAAGGAACACAGTTGCATGCCAGTCTGTCCATGGGTTAGGCCTTACCAGGGGCGCAACATAGATCAAGAACGTGGTCGCCAGGCCTTGGATCAAGTGCTGCCACTGCTGCTCCTGAGCTGGCATCCATTCCGTAGATCTATGCAACATTCATTTCAGAAGAACTCAGCATATCTTCTTGAGTTGACGTTGAATCTGAAGGGGGGTGAAGAAAGAAAACCTGGCCTGTTTTATACCTAAAGAGGGCAGAGAGATAGGAGAGCGCTTTGAATCAATGCTTGTTGCTTGTTATATGAACTTCCACAAATTAATTACTTGAAGGTTTGAAGTGTTGTGCAGGGCTTTTACGTACGCTTCACAGCCAGCAATTTGTACATGATGAGGAAGGCAATAGAAGCCATTTAGCCATTCCACAGGTTCTAATTTATGCTTTAATTGGCTCTCCAACTCTCCGATTTCAATTTTTGATCGAGGATTAACTCTACAGACCAGTATTAGATGGGGGGGGGCTGTTAATTAAGGCTAGTAGAAGCATCAAACCAAGCCATTTTTGGAATTTTTTTCTTGGGGGGGCTGTGGTTGTTTGCCAAACCTTATGAACCTGCTCAATTTGGCAATGTTGTACGCTTCCAAGGGTATTTTGTTCTGCTCGAGGAAAACACGAAAGGTGGCTGAAAGAGATTCAGGAGAGAGCAAGTTGGAGTACTCTTGCAACTCTTCAAAACATGGTTTGATGATTTCCTCATCCATTGTGGAATTTTTTACACAGATCGAGCTTGGGGCCTCGATTATAATTGTTGTTCGATAGAACCTGGATTCTGGGAATTGATAGCTGGAATTTGACAGTTCTGAGAAGATAAGGTTATGCCCCTTGCGGGCTTGCAAGGTCTCACACTCCCCTTTTGTTTCATGGAAGAGTCACACAAAATGCAGCAGAACGCAAGAGCACTGATCGGCTTGGGTTGAAAAAGCTGGCAGCCATGCATGGCCTGACAACAAGCAGAAGAAGGAAGAAAGCAATTCAACCCATTGGAGATAGTGAACAATCAAGGAAGAGGGCAAGGCAGCTGCAGTAATAGGCCTATCTTCACTCTCCAACATCTTCGATGCATCCTTTGCCACAACAATGCCACTGCCTGGACACAAATGTTCTATCAACGCTAGGCAAGCTCAGGTTGGTCTTGAAGAAACCCAGCTCCTTTCTTCTTGCAGCTGCCACCATTTTGTTTTCACCCCTCTAACTCTTAAGCATAACCACACCAAACCACATGATGCAGACCTGTTCTAGGAGCTCACAAGGGAGGAGCTTCGCTTGGATTTGGGCCAGAGAACACTCTATACAGCTGCGTGCGTTCAGTCAGAGAGGTTGGGTTGAACCTTTTGGAGGTCGATGTGCAGGCCTCCAAGGATGGCTACCCAGTGCTCCTCCATGACTCACAAATGGAAACAACAACCAACGCCACTGGACTTGTAACTCTTCGCTCTCCCTCCTTCACACATTATCTTCCTCAACTCTAACAGCATGCTATTACTGTGTGACAGGTCTCTGATTATACAATGGCAGAACTGAGGTGTGTGGATGCAACTTACAAGTTTCGCCAAGCAGGAGGAGTCTTGCCACCTTTGCCTTATGTCTGCGCCCATGACTCAAGTATATCTTTCTATTCATTTCAAATCTCTCTGAGCTCAGAGCGTTGCTTCATTCAGCGGCTGACCTCCTCCTGTTTCCTTTTGATTCCCTAACAACAGATCGCCTTCACAGAATTGCAACAGTGGAAGAGCTTTTTCTGGAATTCCGAGACAGAAAAGATATAATCTATATGTTAGATTTAAAAACTGAAAGGGCGCTTGAGCCAACACTGAATCTCATAGCAGGCAAGCTCTAGATGTCTTATGTTATTGGCACTAAGATGGTTAACTGAACTAATATTGCTCTTTGGTTTGTGAAGCTTGGGGTCTGTCAAATAGGGTTATTTTGGGTGCAGTGCATCACCACCTCAACAAAGTGGTGAGGCAGAGCAAGCCTCCAAACATTCCTCTCACAACTGATGAAGTAACTGTGACTAAAATGGTCGCAAGCTCCAAGTATGCTGCTCCTATTCTTAAATTCCAAGTTGTTAAAAGTGGTTATAATGATGTAACACAACGTATCATATAGGTTGCACTTGATGTCTTCCGTCAACCAAGTGCACGAGCTGGTGGGAACTTCATACTCTATTGATATTGGCAAGTTACCACGAAGGTAAAACTCAACTAGCTAACAGAGTTTGTTAAATAAGATCTCTCATTTTTGATTGATCTCCCTTGCATCCATATCAGTGGTGCGACTGGACAGGTACTTAAAGGCGTCGAATTCGCTGTGTCTGGCTCTAGAGGACGTATACTCACTAAACGGTAAGAAAGAGAAGAAGAAGAAAGAGGAAGAGAGGAAGAGAGAATGCATTGTTTACCTTAGCTAGAGAAGATCTATTTTGTTGATTGTGTGTGTGCGTGTGTGGTGGTGTGGCCTCCAGGTTTGTAGCAGACGTGCACAAGAGTGGGAGGCTGTTTTCGGTGTATGGAGCAGAGCTGGCCATGCCTGCCACCATTTGTGAATGCCTGGACATGGGAGTAGACATTCTGTTCTCAGACAACCCTCCTGTTGCCAAATGCACCGTAGATGGTTGGAAGAGAGAAAGAAACTTGCCTATATAAAACAACAACTTAATCA
>CDFI01107402.1:0-18115 GCA_000826405.1 Acanthamoeba divionensis | reverse complement strand
CCCCCCGGTTTTTTAGTCCAAGTCTTCGGCCATTTCATTGGTTCATTCATTGATGGGTGTGCTGTGCTGTGTGCACTCAGATGTGCTGTATTGGTGGGCTCGGTGGTTGGACTAGTGGCCTTCCTCAAGCAGAGACACCGCCACAAGCAACAGCCTTTTGTGCACTCCTCCTTCACATGAGATTGATTGATTGATTGACACAACAGCAAATAAAAAAAGTGAAGGAAGGAAGAGCCCCTTTTTATTGCAATTTCACAAAGGAAGAATGTTTGGCCGGCATACTGCATGATCATGGTGGGGTCAAAGATAAGCTGTTTTTGTACAATTTGCAATGCGCAAACACCAAACTATGTGCAGATGAATGAATGTTTGGTCGTTTAAACCACGGCACGAAAGGTGTGGGTGTGTGCTTCTTCATGTCAGTTGTTCAGAAGTCCCAGTCAGTGTCAGAGTCATAGTCGGTAGTGTTGGAACGACGGGAGCGGAGGGCGGCAATGACAAGGCATAGCGGCACAATACCGATGAATGCCCAAGTGGCGTAATAGCACACAACGCCAAAGAATGGCATGCGCATAAACACGCGATGCATCATTGTACCTATGACTGTCATATGGCACACTCCGCTAGGAGCTTCCACATTGCAAGCCTGTTCGTCCCCTAGTAATAGTAATAGAAAAAATTAAATTGTTGTTATAAGGCCCATGTGTGTGCGGAAACATATATATATATATACAAATAATATCGTTCACTCTCTATCCTGCCAGGCTTGGCAAGTACCTTGCTGGTCCGTGTATGTTTGAGAACCGTAAGCAGCGTACTGAGGGAAGAGTGTTAACACCTCAAAGCTGAGAGCCACAAGGGACAACATCATGATCATCGTTGCCAGCAGCAAACCTTGAGGTCGCGTCGCACGGGCTTTCACCCGATACAGCTATCAAGCAGCAGCATCACCAAGCACGCAACAAGTGAGCTGGGGATTGAAAAATATTGTGCCCAACTAATTCTACTTCACGTCACCAGCGGGAGAGGGGGAGCATACAAGAATCCACAATGCGCGTATGCCAATGTTTGTGATGCCAGACAGGGTGGCAAAGTAGATGTATACAACGGCAAGAGCGAGCACCACGTAGTCCAGTGGGAAATACTGCACAGAGGGTTACAGAAATTAACGTTAACCGTAATTAAAGAAGAGATGCTGCTTGCTTCCGAATAAGTGATTATACTTACTTTGGACATAATGACAAGAAAGGTATCAATGGGATTCCACTTTTTAGGCTTAGTGAGAATGTAGCCACAGGAGGCTCCACAATCAGAGTTGACAATCTTATCCACGTTGGTTAATGCCATAGAGACTACCAGAACCACGCTCACCAAAAAGAAGGCAAACCCAAACAAGAACATAAATGGTCTCAAACACCTAAACAGTCTATTGCAGCCTTCATAGAGCACAAATGCCAACCAGGTTAGTCATATAATGATTGCACGAGTTTGGACATTATATTGGAGTTTGTGGGCTACGAGAGATACCTCTGCGGGCGTCCTCCAGCTGCTGATGGTGCCGCGAAAGTGTTCTGTTTGATAAATTCAAATGAAATTTCATAAAGTGTTTCGCAACGTTTAGGGTGGGTACCCACCTTTCTTTTTCCCTGAGCAGACTGATGCTGGCTTTGTCTCTGCCAGACATACGATTCCCTGACAAGTACTTCGAAGATATGGCCTTTGGGGGCACATCGCAAAGATTAGTACGAAGACACATGTATTGATTTGTATGGGGCCTACCCTTCTCTTTTCTTGAGTGACAGCGAGATCAATGTCAATTTCATTCTGCTCCTCGTTGATATCCTTATTGCCCTTCATGAAACCCAAAGGCAAAGACGCAAATCCATACGCCTACAGCAGCAAATGATCATACACTAGTCTTAATTTAATTCATGCTGGTACTGAAGTAAAAAAGAAAAATGTTGCAAAAACTTACAGTGAAGATGAGCCACGCGATCAAACCGATCAGACCCGCACAGGCAAACGCAAAATTCATTACAGCTTCGCCAGCTGTTGAAGGCAAGACAGATCAAATAAATAGGTGACATAAGAGCATTGGCCAGAAGAAAGGGATTCATTTGGAGGAGAGTTGAAAAGAACAGAAAAGAGACTCTATATGATACCATTTTGGGTGTCTATGACGTCTGTAATCCATTTCTTGTAGTCCTCAACGTCCTTATCGTTGCCAGATGGCAAGTCAGGATTGTCTCCTCTGACGAAGAGGCCTATGATGAAGATGGCTACTATGATGACTATAAAGAACGCAGTGTACTTAAAGCCGGCCCACAACCTACGGCCAAAGGTGACGTCCTCGCCGTACTCCTCATAAAAGAAATACGAAAACGGTATCACCACAAAGGCAAAACCTAAGATGGACGCATACAACACTGTGCAAGAGTAACAACTCTAATTTCAGAACCGAAAAAAAAAAGGAATCAAATGGGAATGAGGGGAAGAGAACCGTAGTAAAGGACCTGCACAGCATCTCGTATTTGAGTTCGAATTGATTCATCTATGTTGGTCTCAGAGACACTGTAGATGTCCACTGGGATGAGGCCCAAGCAGAAAAGGCACAACGAAAGACCTGCGACGGTGACAAGGGTGGGCAGCCAGGAGTCTCTGCGCTCCTCTGCCGAGGTCCTAAGCTTGGCATCGGATAGATACCACACCACCACATAGTTGAACAACAGTATTGCCTGCAGGCCAAGAAACAATGATGGCTCAGAAATAAAACTTGTAGTTCTTTACAACACACTTTAACCTACCAGAATGACCCCAGCAAAGATAATCCATGGTATTGCAATCATGGCGCACCCAAAACAAACTTTTTTTTAAAGAGAAAGAAAGAAAAGGAATGCAAGAAAGAGCTCACCACCACTCGTGGTCCTGTTTGCAGTTTGCAGAAGTACCTTTCTTGTTGGGAGGGGGGGGAGCACGTTGTTGGGGAGCGGGTCCCCCCCAAGGTTCCAATCTTTTTCTGTGACAATTGCCACAGGCATTACTTCAAATTAGTTTGAGGTTTTTTGAGTCGATACCAGGAAAAAGCCAAATCTTGAGAAGAAAAATTCTTTTCTTCATTCTTTTTCTTTTTGGCGCGAAAACGGTCATTTCGCTTCCAAGCAAGCAAGTGCGAAGCAACACAAAGCATCGTCTGGATGAAGAGGACACGCGAGCAGCCTGATGGGGCTGTTGCCATTGAAATAGAACAGACCACAAAAAAGTCTAAAAATGACGCAATGGCTACTGCAGAAGTACTCAAAAAACTGATTCTGCGTCGAATCGTCAAGGAGAACCATGGGCGCCCCATCAAACACATCGCCTTTAATTTCACTAAGCCCTGTAATTCAAATCTTGTAGCAACGGTGGGTGCCAACCAAGCAAACATTTATGACAATGAAAATTGTGGTTCACATTTGGACATAATGTGCAACTATCCTTACCCAGACAAGAGTGGTCAGGTAACACTCCGTCCTGAGATTTCAAAAGTGTGCAACTTGCTGTTGTCTTGACCCACCCTTAATACAGGGAAGGAATGAGCTTACAACATGCACTTGGATGGGAGGACTGGACGGGCCTGACGACACAGACACATACCTGGCTGTTGGAGGTGCAGATGGGCACGTGCAACTCATTAGTGTGGCGCGATCTCGCGTGGTGACGCTGATGCAGGGCCACACGAAGCCTGTGCTCGCGTTGGCCGCCCACCCTACCCACACCGCGTTGCTCCTGTCCTCCTCTCTAGACGGTACCGTGCGTTTGTGGAACTGCTCTGCTCCATTGCGCCCCACCACAGCGCCCTTGCTTACCATACCTACCACAGCCTTCGCTCTCGTAAGCCTCCACCTCGCCTCGTTCAAAATTTCAGATGTCTAAGACGTATATTTGGGTGCGTTTGTGACAGAGCTTCACACCTGATGGCCAAGCCTTTGTTACTGGAGGACATGGTGGAGTACTCAAGCAGTGGTCTCTGCCGGAAGAGCTTCTTTCCTCAACCCTTCCGCGACCTCCGTGCTTCCCGCAAGAGTTCACATTACCCCATAAAACCCTTTCCAAGCAGCATAAAGCTGATATCGGTACAGTACTCCTCCGCTCCGCCAAGATGCCCACACTGATAACTTGCCTCATCCTCGTGTGCGGTCAGATTGTATAAGGAGCGTGGAAGAGATGCTGATAACGAAGGACGTCGACGGCAAGATAGTAGTATGGGCATCGCCATTAGATGAAGGACAGGTACTTGTTTGCTCGCACACACACACAACCAACCCAAGACAAAGAGGTGTTTTGCTTATAATAAGCCAAGGTGGATATTGTGATGTGGTCATTATTTCACATTCGGAATTTTCCCGTTCCTACAGGTGTCGCGCACACTGCGGGTGCCGGATTGTGGAGGCCATTCACGAAGTAGCTTCGACGTGACTCGCGACGGCAAATTCCTCTGCGCTGGCAACAGCTCTGGTTTTTTTAACCTCCTCTCTCTGCTCTCTTCCTTGGATTAGTATTCGTACGAATAATGAAGGGGTGGTGTGGTGATGGATACCTGAAAGGTGTGCTGTATCTTTATGACTTAGAGGCCGGTGGCGTGGCAAATGAACTGCGCCACAGCCGTACCAAGGGCCCCATATCAGCGGTAGCCTTCTCATCCACTGGAAGGTACGGATTTACAACGGAGAGAGAGAGAGAGAGAGCAGAGAGAGAGCAGAGAGCTCTTTAGAGCACAGCGACCATGCATAGCTGTGGTACCGTACTTTCTGCCTCATCTCATATCATCTCTCCTCTCCCTCTCTTCACAGGGATGTAGCGGCAGTGGGAGGCGACGCATTCATATGGCGCTGGTCGCTTCCGGAAGAGGAGCAGCCAACCAAAGCCCACAAAAACAACCCTCAGCTGAACTAAGAGTCCGCCTCTCTCTCTCTCTCTCTCTCTCTCTCATAACAAATAATTTATTGGTGTGCGTGCGCGATTCTCTCCATTAATTGATATCTATTTGGACTCAAGTTGTTGTTAAGCGTAAATAGTTGAAAAAGGTACCCCACACCGACAGTGCTCATAAAGCGTCTCCCGCTGATGGTGGTGCTGCAGCAAGCAATATGACTCCCGATACTCTCCTTGATTGGGGGAGGTGTGTTTTGTTAGTTAGTGCCAACTTGTGGGTCACAAATTATTGATTGCACGCATGTTTGAAACGGCCAATCAATTTATAAAAAAATATAAAGACACACACTCACGCACCAAAAAAAATCGTCTCGTGTGTGGGGGATCATCATCATGGAACGTACATTGGTCTTGGAAGTGTTGGTACAGGCTCCTCTGCGTTGCGCTTCTGGTGTTGCACCAATACTCTGGAGATAGCGTCTTGCAGCTTCGAGCAGCTGACAAATCTTCTACTCAGAAGCAACCTAAGATGTACGCACATTAAATTAAATTAAAGAGATGAGAGATGGTTGGGTTGCACATGATGATGATGATGATGCAATAGGGCGCGATCGACTTCTTTACTTGAAAAAGACGCAGCCCTCAGATATCTCGGAGGGGTCAATGGCGGCTGATAATGTGTGCACAAGATGAGAGATGAGGTGGTCCTTCGGCTGGAGAATGCCCAGAAGCCATGGAGGCTCACTTACAATCACCTTGGTTATTTTGTCAGAGCACAGGCAGGATCCAAGAAAGGAGTGGGGAAGGACCTGCGCAAGGAACCGGAAGCTTGAAGCTGGGGTGGGACCTTCTGTTAAAGAAGTCACCAGGATACTTTCACAAAGAAATCGGTTCCATGGAAGATCTGCGCGATAGGAGTTAGCAGTGTTTTCGTGGTAGTGTGAAATAAGTTTCATTAACAGGCCCATGCAATGCACGTAGGCCAATTTCAGCATTTCTGGCTCCTCGCTCGCAAAGTTGTTCTGAACTTGAACGAGAAGAGAACGTAGCTCCCCATATGAAACTATTGTCGTCTTGAAGAGATCCCTATCGTGTTAGTTCCACTGAGCTAGAGATTAGGAAAGAGTAAGAAGAAGAAGAATACCCAGAATTGCTTTGGAGAGAGAGACAGTAGGCCCAGATATTCGGAAAGACAATTGCATGCTGTAATGCGAACCAGCGAAGAACTGTGACACAGGTGAGATCTGAAATCTCCTAAGGATACCATTGTGGACATATTTCGTATCTCACTCTGTACCACCTGTGAGTACCACATATGGATCAGATGATGAGTAGAAAGCGACCATAAACCAAAGAACAGTAACGAGCGAAGAAGTCTGCTTTCCTTGCGTGGTGCACTTAAGATCAACTGCTGAACTAAAATGAGCGAGGCGCTTTTAAGCCGGAAGTCAGAGGTATCATGACCCTTTAGTGTTGGCCGTAAAATGTTCCTAATGAGCTGAAACAAGTCCGCCTCCTGATAGGTAGTCATCAGAACTTCTAAGAAAGTAGAAATTGACAATGATAAGATATCTTGCAATGAACACTTCAAAACTAACTCAATTAGGGTTGTACCTCTCATGTTATCTGATTGCGTGGAGAATATTCTTAACAAAAGGTTATTCATGTTGAATATCTCTAGTGCTAAGGCACAATGCCCACAATTCTTGCTTACAAATTCTCTGTATCATTCATTAACACTGGGATTATAATCTGTCTACTTTACCATCTATTGTGGGAGAGGGGACGGATCTCACCGTAGAAGAATCTTGGCAGAGTGGATCAAGGATTTAGAGACTGAGTGAGTTTGAGATTTGGGCATCAGATTTTCGACCAAACATCTGGAGATGGAGGTTAACGCTTCTGCAGATACACTCTCGCCATAACGTAAAAGCAGCCGCTCAAACACTGATATTATTCCTAAGGAGGAAAAGGACCACGTATTATCCAAGTCTTTTTCCATACATTTCTCGACGATCATCACTCCCCTCTCGACAACTTCCTTGTTTCCATTTGAGATAACCCTCTTGGAGAAAAAAGTGAGTTTGTTGGCCTCTTTGAAAAATGAAACAGGAATGTTGTACCATTATCAGTCTGGCCCCGTTTATGTCTTCTATTATGATATCTGCCCACTGAGTTATGGAGTAACCGACATCCATATTGCCCGGAGATAGCCAAGATAACAACTGCAATTTCAAGAGGCCTCAGTAAATATATCCATATCTGTTGAAAACAGAACGAGTAACTCACCAAATTGTAATTAAGGTCACCAAGTTTAGGATTTGCCCAAAACCATTTGATGAGCATCATGGGAGGCCTGTGAAGGTGGAATGTTGCTGTGCGGAGAATTGCTAAAGTCAAGTGATCCTTGACAACGGTGCAACTTGAAGGACAGAAATTTTGAGGGAGGTCTGTTAACTGTCAACGAAGATTATTAGTTAGTCGATTTTCTTCTGCAGTTTCTTGTTGATCAAGTACCGCAAACAAGTAGCATAAGTGTTGAAGGCAAGCAGAAGGTATCATATGTAGCTTGAAGGTGTGCTGAGTTACAAACTGCTCCAGTGCGTCTCTCATCATAGTCTCCGATACCAGTCTATCATTATTTGTGGGCTTTGTGAGATGTGGAGGCAGGAGGGAGGAAAATGGAGAAAGACCACCACTTACTGGCTATCAGATAGAAAGGAAGAATAAAAGACTGCAAGCACGGTTAGTTGAAGATTCTCCAACTCAAACTCACTTATTTCCTCGCCCTTAATAAGCGTCAGCATTTGACTTACGTCCGCTAGATATATTTGCAAGAGGTTTAGATTCATATATTGGTCTCTGGAAGCAGGGTAATAGTTACCTGGAAGTCGAGGTAATTGTCCAGCATATAAGTGAATCACTTGTTTGTCAAAAGTGAAATACGCTAAATATTTCAGAAAACAAGGATAGAGAAAAGCTGCTGTCTTCCCTGCAGCCGAAGTTTTGATCAAGCCGTGGGCATGCAAGAAAGCATTTATGACCTTATTTGTCACTTATAAGAACTTTCTTAGATCCCTATAGACAGAATTCCATTTGAGTTGTTGATAAAATACCTAACGCATCTCTCAACAAATTGTGTCTTCCGTCAACAACCATGAATTGGTGCATCACACAGAAAAAGCTGTCATACAGGTGAAGGTGTTCATTAAGACTGTGGCTAATCTCCTAAGAAAAGAATGTGAGTGGGTGGCCGGAACTCTTTAGCTAAGGGAAACTTCACCATAACAATAGGGATGACTTTGGCTAAAAAGAGCTGAAACGCAAGATCGCAAAGCTGATCTCCTGCATCTTGGCTCAAAATTGCCTCCAGCAAACAAAGTAACCCTCCTAACATGGCCTATTACAAGACTGAATTAGACTCAATCTTATACAACAGTTCTATCTGAGTACTGACATGATGACTCACATATACTTTGTTACAGTTAGCCGAGGTGCTATATCCAGCTTGTTGGCACAGCGATAGTTTTTCAGTCAACAATTCCAGTGAGCGTGTTGTATTATCTTTTTGAAGTCCTTTGTTACTTGCAGAAAAAACTGGAGAAGGGTTAGCACAAAAATCAGCTTGAAAAAAAAATTGTCAAATACTATACATGATGGTATCCTAGCTGCCACGTTGCAAGCTAACTGCAAGATATTAGGAGAACCATCTCCTGCCAACACATCCAATATAGCTTCCCATAGAATCATTGATATATCCTCATCACTTTCGTCGTGTCCATTAGACAGAACCTTAGAGAGAAAAATCAATCCTGTTTGGATCAGACACTCCTCTCCTTTGGATACCGCATCTTTGAAAGCTCTGATGGAGGCTTCTAGACCTGAGAAAAACTGTGAGCCTCATGTACATAGATATTTGTTCTTGTCAGGTAATCACAATTTACCGTAATATGCATGCTTTATAAATGCTGGCCTGTCAGCCAAACAATTTAAGCATTGAAAGACTGACCACAGCTGCATCGCTCCTGGGACTCCATTCAGCGACTCCAATAAAAACTCTGAAAGATACCAAGTTAGCCCTTTCTATGTACATCTACTTCTCGCTGAGAGGGTTCTTTTTGCCTGCAACATCAAGAGATAACAAAGTGTCCATAACTGCTGGCGAGCCTCTGCAGCATCGTGCTATCAGCTGAATTGATGCAATCCGAATTGATTCATTGTTGGAAAGAAGGCAGGGTTTAATAGCAGCTGCAAGCTGGGCATATTCTTTAATCTCTGAACCAAAATACGAAGCAAGAGATTCATCTCCTTTACTTAGCAGCCCTCCCAGTAAGGCTATTTGGGAGAAGATAATTATGAGTTTCAAAAGGAAAATCGAATAAGGGAGCAACCAAACTTACCCAACAGGTTTATCTGCAATGTTTCACTTCGTGCATCAGCTAAAGTTCTTATTATGGTAGCTGAGAATGCTGGTTTGTCCACGCACAGCCTTTGTCCCTCTTGAGAGTATATGATCTTGAACAATAGCTGAAAAAATTGTTAGGCGGATTGTAGAAGGAGATTCTTCTGTAATGTACTTACAAAACATACTGAAGATTTTATATCTAAATCACAAACAGCTCGTTAGTACTGAAGGCATCTCAAAAAACAAGGACAGTAAGTCAGGCATGCCTTCATTGGGATATTCGATTGCCTGCATCAAGTAGTCAGAGAGCTGGGCATGAGTTTCGGTAAACATAGTCAAGAATCGTTGATCACATAGAAGCCTGCCTAGCAGAACTAACAGTCTTCCAGCTTGTCCAATTTCTAGAGTCCTCAGCTAAGATTATTGTCACCAATCAGTAATTCAAGGCTCAGAACCTTTCAAATGGCTAACCCTACCTGCAAGTGAAGAGCTTGCAAGACTTGGAGATGCCACTTTTGGCGGGGATACACCAGAAGGACTAACTCCATTAACTTCTCACAGATGACTTCGTGTCCAGTTGTCATTGCTAGATCATTATAGTCAGCAAGAGCTTACACTGCCACAATTGCGTGATTGTTACCTTGCACACTCACTTCAATGCACTCGTCCAGAAAACTTGATTGATGAAGCACTTCAGGCAGAAGCTCCCATGAATGAAAGATCTGTATCAACTGTCAGCTACTTCCAATATGACACATGCCCCTTATATGGTACCTTTAACAGCGCCGAAACTACCACTTTCTTTCTTACAACCAACTCATTTGCGTCTTGTAGCACCACCAGCGCACAACCTAGGCAGAAGAGAGTGCAATTGGAGCACTGAAGCACCAGCGTTTCGTGCTTGCGTTTGTGGTGGCTCTCTAACAAGAGTCCAGCCACAGACACAGGGCACACAAGATTTTTCGTAGGGAAGCAATTCATGCCTTGGGACTCTTTGCTTTGGTTTAAAATTGTTCCTTTGGGCTCTGCTGTGTTTCAACCGAGAAAAGACAGCCTTGAGCCAAGAAAACGAGTTTGCCTGCGCTCATAGAAATTTCGTTGGATTATTGTCACCTATTTATTTTTCGAAAATTCTTTTTGATGTTGTTGATGTTGTTGCAAATAATTTGTTAGTCTGGCACCGCAGTTATTAGGCATTTAGCGAAACTGGAACTGTCAGACATGAGGGAAGCTTATGAGGATCAGCAATATGCACAAGCTAGCAGAATCTCCTCCACAAAGGCAGAAAATGAGGAGAAGCTATCATACGAAGAAATACACCAACTTTTGACATTTCAAGCAAGACAAATTGTTGAATTAGAAAGGCAGCTTTCCCAGCAGGTTGGTCCAAGCCCCCCCCCCAAATGCAAAGTCTTATAACAGAGGGTGCGGGTATGTAGAGGCTAGAAATAAGGCAATTGCACTGGCGCACAGCAGGTTACACGTGCCGCTCACTCACAGGCCCTGTTGCTCACACTGCTCAGGTACAGTCCTTTTCAACAACTGCTACTAGTAGCAATCTTCTCACTCTCTGTGCTTAATATTTTATTTTAGATCTTTGCTCTTAGAGTTAATGACGCGGGTACGCATCATGAGAGAGTAGTAGTATTCTCCATTTTCATCTCTTTCATAACGAATCTTTTAATGCTTGTGGCACACATTATTTAGGCGATGAGATGGCCAGTTGTTCACAAGACAAAACAATATTGATATGGAGCTTGCGGCTAGGCAGTCCCGTGCGACGGCTGCGGGGCCATGCAGGTCCTGTGTACTGCCTTGATTCACGCAACGATATGCTGGCCTCTGGGTAACACTACAGCAGCGAAAATAGCTTGCAAGCTATTTAATAATTTAATCAATCACTTCTGTTGTTTTATCAGGTCTGCAGATAAGATGGTACTGACCTGGAGATTCAGCAGCGGTGAATCTTTGATTTCACTGAAAGGCCATGAAGGAAGTGTCTATACAGTAAAGTTCCTTAATGATGGACTGTTAGCATCAGGTTCTGCAGATCGCACTATCAAGGTATCCATTTCTTTACCATCAAGATCTATCTATCTCGATGGAGAATTTGAGCTTAGCGTGAAATCGTTACCACCCAAAGGTGTGGGACCGGGCCACGGGAGAGGTTGTAAGCACTTTAAAGGGTCATAACGGATCAGTATCCTCTCTAGCCTTGTTAAAGCCAACACCAAAGGGTGACCTCTTGCTTGCATCTGCGAGCTTTGACAAAACAATTAAAATTTGGAACCCTCAAACTGGTATGCACCTTGTGATTAAGCCTCCACAGGATGTAGATTAAATGCAATATTGAATCGCACTTTGTTTTGCAGGCGATTGTCTTCAAACCTTCGAAGGGCACACTGACTTTGTAACGTGCATTCAACCTGCTGGTGAGAGACTACTGGTGTCAGGCAGCAACGACAAGACAATAAAAGTGTGGGACACAACCAAGGGCCAGTGCGTGCGCACTCTGGCAGGCCACAATTCGTGGGTCACCGGCCTGGCGATCGAAACCAACTCACTGATTGCTATCTCTACGTCTCGCGACAAGACTACCAAGGTACACAACAGACCACCGGGGGGTGGGGGTGGGTCAAAGCCTTACTTAAGTAAGATGGCCACTGCAATCCTGCGTTGTGGTTTGCTCGTACAGGTGTGGCATCTGGGTACAGGGGAGCTTCTGCGAGATCTGAGGGGCCAGCACAAGGAACCCATCCTGTGCCTAGTGCTGTTAGACCAGCCGGCCGCAGGCTTCCTCGCTGCTTCAGAAGATGGCCAAATCAGGCTGGTGTCCATGTTGTTCTCTTAGCTCCCCCTGCAGTGGTTTTGGTGAAGAAGGAGGAACATATAAATAGAGAGAGTTTTTTTAAATATAAATATCATTGTTGTGTGCTGTGTAAATGCTCTTGTAAATTGGAAAATTGCTTTTATTGTTAATACTTTGCTAATTATTTGACACAAGCTCGCATGGAAACAAAACTGCAAACCAACACACACACACACACAGGCAGGCAGAGTACAGTGAGGCTACATAAGAGGAGATGGATAGAGGTAACTGCTACTAACTACTACTACTCAGAGTACAAGGAGGCAACAAAGATGTTAATGCGCATTGGCACTGTACTTTGTTGTTGTGTTCACTGTTTACTTGTAGTTGGGCGGATACATGACGTAGCCCCCGCTACCCATGCCATGGTTGGCCACAGCGGCAGGGCCAGCGGCACCTTGGAAGTAAGGCTGCTGCCCCGGTTGCTGCCAGGCGTTCATGTACGTTCCCATCTGCACGCCAGCACCCCCGTTCACCCTAATATCGGCCGAGCCACACATGAAATATTTAAGAAAGAATAGAGGCAACTGCACTGCAGAAGAATGAAATGAAATGATATGAATAACAATAATAATAGTTACATCATGGGGACCCCGTTGTGGTAGACCATATAAGCAGCTGCGGTTGTTGGTGTCACTAAATGCACGTTGTAGTTGGGCGCCACACGCACACCATTGGCAGCTGCAGATGCAACGTGCATTTATACAACGGCGGTGAGGGAGAGCAAATGAAGGAAGGAAGAGAAGTAACTCTTTACAAAGGAGTGGATGTACTGGTAGTACCTGGGTGAACCGCAAGAGGCTGAGTAGGAGCGATGGGCTGATGGTACAGGGACATTATAGATTGCTTGTCAACCGCTGCCCGTCCACCCATGCTTTGATTCTGTTGGTGTTGCTGCTGGAAATGATGTTGCTGTTGCTGTTGTTGCTGCTGCTGTTGCTGCTGTTGCTGTTGTTGCTGCTGTTGCTGCTGTTGCTGCTGTTGCTGCTGTTGCTGCTGCTGGCCAAAGCCGGCCCCAGTATTACTCCACATAAAGGAACCTGGACGACCAAACAAATGAACTCTTTAGCTATACATTACCATTGAATTCTACTGCCGGTGTACACATACCATTGCTTGCTTGCTGATTCGGTTGCTGCTGCTGCTGGTAGGGAGATGCGGCTCCAGTCAGCATGGAAGGATCAGATACAAACATCTGATTAAACGACGCAGTAACACTCGTGCTGCTTTCATCATCGTCCAGCTGTAATAGTGGTTTTGCTGCAGGCTTGGTTTCTTGTACTGGCTGGCGGCTGCTCGCCCGATTTGTTGATGACCTCTCTTTCTCGTCCCTCTTATCCCTTTCTTCCCGTGCTTCCCTGCGTCTCTCTCTTTCTCTTTCTCTTTCCCTATCTTGCCTTCTGTCGGTGTCGTATTCTCTTTCATAGGCTTTCTCCTTTCGGTGTGCTGACCCCATAAATTGCTTCTTTTCGTACTTGGCGCGTATCCAGTTCTCCAAGACGCTGCCAGACAAGAAATTGAAAAACAAAAACGCAAAGAATAGAACCGGAAGATTACTTCAGAGAGCAGCGTTGGCCATGAGGGAGATGAGAAAGAAAAGAAGGGGCAGAATTCAGTACTGTGTGGGTGCTCCCTCGCGGGGCCTGGAAAAGTTGGAAGAAACAGAGTGCTCAAAGATCTGTTTTGCGCGGGCGTTGCCCATATTCCTCATATTCTAGACCCACATCACAGGCATTAGTAACACATCTCACTGCTGTCTGTGGTACTTTCGCACACACCACAAGGAGAGAGAGAATACGTACAGCAACTTGTTCGTCTGTCCATACATCTAAAGTGGCGCTCTTCACTTTGGTGATGTGAGTACCCAGACTACGATGTACGCCTGCACACTGCACCGTTATAGAAATATTGGTTACACACACTGGTAACTTTACTAACCAAATTAATGGAAGACAACTTACCTGAATGCAAATGAATACGCCCAAAGACCAAGACGCCCACTTAGGACCTGTTTAATACGATTAGTTACACATGGCCTTTTTTGGGGGATCCTGGACTGGGTCAACCTTTAGCCCCACAATCAGCACATTCCTTATTCTCAGGGAGCTTCAGCAACTCAGTCAAGGCTGCCCTCCTAAAGAGAGTAAGATAGTTGCCATATCCGAATAGGCTATTTGTTGCTTGTATTTAATTGTTAGCCCCCCATACCTCTGTTCGGCTTCGTCAACTCCTCGCCTTGCCATGATGACAATATTTTTGGTGATGGTAAGAATACAAGGATTCTAAGGTTGATGTAAATATGTATCTATAATACAAGGAAGAGAGTTGCAAGTTGGAATGGAAGGAGGGGGATAAATTATATCTCAGTGGCCACTGCAATAGGGGAGACAACAGGGCCCCCCCCCGCTAACTTCCCCTTTTGTGCCGGCAAGGCGGAGAAAAAAACAAACATTAAACTTATGGTTACCTTAAATTTGTTTAAATGTGTGATTTAGTATTATTAATATTCTGTTCGCTGTTTGAATAAAGTTTAAAAAATGCATGAAAGAGGGCACGCCATTTCGGTTTCTCGCGCCCAAGCTGGGGAGAGGGAATGAGATCTCAAAGGGCTGCAGCCTTCTTGGTGGGCAAAATTGAGCGCAGTTTCATCGCAAGTGCCATGTTGCCAGATATCTGTATATATATATATTATACAGATGTATTTAATTGTGGAATAAAACATTTAACAATGAAAGAATGTAATTAATATTAAAGTGTGAATAAGCATAAGAATAAGAATGAAATAAAAATACCTTGAGCTTGCCCTGGAGGAATGCGGTCTGAGTGTCGAGACGACCTTGCAGCATGTCTGCTAAATGGGCATCGTCAATTGTTACCACACAGTCTGCGGGCGCGCCCGCTGCAGGCGGTTTGCTCGTCACAGAGCCAGCCGGACCAGTCTTCAAATCAACTATCCACGAACGGCGCGCTCCGCCCTCTCCACTTACCACAAACTCATAGATTGCGCCCACCTACCCACAAAAAAGAAGTTCACAAAATTTCAGTAACGGCACCCAAAAGAGAGAGAGAGAAGAGGTATGTTGGCCTTATTATTATTATTATTATGATGATGATGATGATGATGAAACCTTTTGGATTAGCGTTTTGTCCTGGCTTATCGTTTTTCCAAGCGCTTCAAAAATAGGCTCGGATTTGAATCCACCTGGTGGTATTTGTATATATACGAAATGTAAACACACACGTGCAAAAGGAAGGATGGATGGAAGCAGGGAAGAAGCGCCATTGGGTTCATACTTGCGTTGGAGTTTTGCTGAGTACTTGGTTTTGCTTCAGCGCTCTCTTGCCCAGGAATAATGTCAGTTCTTTCATCAATAGCTGGGTTGAAACGGTCAGCTGGATAGGGCCGGAATGCATCTGAAAAGCCCAGCTTGTAAAGAGCTACCACAGCCGCGCCTCCTGCACAGGATTGGTATAACATAATATTGCTCATGAGTACTTCAGTATGTTATATGGGAGACAGTGTCAGGAGAGCTTCTCTGTACGTACCAAGGCCCAAATTGTGCTGAAGAGCTGCCCTGCAATTAGGAACCTGACGCTTGCCACACATTTGGCGAAGCTGCCAGCAGAGTTCGGCACATTGAGCCAAGCCTGTAGCGCCGAGCGGGTGACCCTTGGAGATCAAGCCACCTGAAGGGTTGATAACCCATTTGCCACCTGCCAACCATGTATCAGTAAATAGGCATATGACACTATTTCAAAGCCTTGTTGTTCGTACCGTATGTAGTGTTTCCACTGTCAATGAGCTTGGCTGCTTCGCCTACTGGGCAGAGACCAAGCCCTTCATATGTCACCAGCTTGGAAAATGTAAAATTTGAAATGTACATGTTGAGAAATTCGTTAAGTTGTTTAACAGAGAAAAGATCAAGTGTTATACCTCGTTACAAGAAAAGCAATCGTGCAACTCAACAACTTGGACATCGTTAGGTCCGAGTTTAGCTTGTTCGTATACCTTTTACGTTTGACATCAATAATAATCATAATTGATTGTTCACAGACTGCACAGCATGTAGATTATTACGAGAGATTAGTTCTGCATGATACCTGCTGAGCTGCTTTCTTAGTCATGTCAAATCCGACCATCTTGATACAAGACTTTTCGTCGAACGATGAGCGCATATCAGTGGCCAAGGCCATTCCTGCAATTTCAACTGCCTACACAGCCTTAGTGTTAAAGAGCGTAACCACAATCGCTCGGGATAATGTACGAGGTACCTGATGCTGCAGGTTGTGTTTAACCACAAAATCTTCACTGACCAGTATAGCGGCAGCAGCTCCATCAGATGTGGGACAGCACTGGTGGACATATTGCAAATGAGTAACAATAAATAATGAAATTAACGAAATAATAATCATTATTAGTGAATTTGGTGTGGAGGGACTCACTTGGAGCATGGTGAGAGGATCAAAGACCTTCCTAGATTTGAGTATGTCATCAAGCGAATACTCATCACGGAATTGCGAGTAAGGATTGTTTACAGAGTGCTGTATATGAGAAAAAAAGAATAAAGAGCAATTGTTAGTACCCAAGGAACTGCAGAGAGAGAGAGAGAGAGAGAGAGAAGCGTGCCCAGCACTTGCCTTGTGGTTTTTCCAAGCGATTTTAGCGAAATGGTTGACAGTGGTGCCATATTTCTCCATGTGCTCCAACCCTGCACTGCCAAACATCTAAAGCGTCCAGCAAAGTACAACTTGCAGTTAGCTAACAGCACAAATAACTAGAAGTAGGACGAGAAGGGATGCGGGCTGTGCTACCTGAGGCGCAAAGGGGGCGTTTGTAACCTCTCTGCATTCAAGCATCACTGTGCACACACCAACAGTGGATTAGTATTGAAGTTTCGAGAAAAAGAAAGGTCTGGATTTGTTCTTGGGGGAAGGGAGTGCCTTGCATATGCTTGTCGATGGGGTTGGTACGATCAGTGTACTTGGCACCAAGAGAGCCTCTCTCCAT
Organism: Acanthamoeba divionensis; assembly: GCA_000826405.1. Lineage (NCBI taxonomy): Eukaryota > Discosea > Longamoebia > Acanthamoebidae > Acanthamoeba > Acanthamoeba divionensis. Next base: position 922 of record CDFI01107402.1, on the reverse strand, counting down.
CTTTTCGAAGCCGAGAGCGAGTACACAGTCAGAAAGGCCTCCCTCAATGAACTGCTTCGCCATGAAGAGGGCTGTGCTGCCCGTGCTACAGTTGTTGTTCACATTGTAGATAGGGATTCCCGTCAGACCCACCTCATAGATAGCCCTTTGGCCACAAGTGCTGTCGCCGTATACATATCCTGAAGAACAACAAAACATCAATCTTGGCAGTTACAAAATGGTGGAGTGATTCGAGGTGACAGGAGGACCAGGATGATAGATAGTGTGACTCACCTACTGTAGCTTGTTGCACTTCTTCATAGTTGATGCCAGCATCAGCAAGAGCCTTTTTGGCTGCAACAGCAGCCATTTGGGGGTAGTCCCATGGCCTCTTGCCAGGCTTCTCAAACTTAATCATACCAACACCTACGATAAATACGCGTCTGCCCATGTTGTAACTGCTGCTGCTGGTTCAGGGTTCACAATTTATGAAGTTCGTAGAAAGATAGATGGATCGATCAGAAATGTGTTTTGGGGTTGACTGCTCGATAGAGGCGGATAATAATAAATGTTTTGGTAGTTGGGGGGGGGTCAAGGCAAGGAGAGAACCAACAGCACCAATCGCCAGAGAGAGAGAGGAACAGAAAGAAGGGAAGACGGAAGAGACCTTGGTGGAGATTGTTGTTGTTGTTGTTGTTGGGCCTTGCAACATCTTGAAATGAACATTCAGAAGACCTCCCAAAAGAAAGGAAAAGAAAAAGAACAAGTGAGAAGAGCTTTAAAAAAAGTTCGTTTATTTATTGTATGGATTTGTTCTCTAAAACCTCAAATAATGTGCTAGTGTGTGTGTGTGTGGTGCAACCTTTTAAAAAAACGTACTTTGGTTGCAAGAGTATATACTGTACAAGCAGGGCGATGCGATGATGCGATGCAAAATGGTTAA
>CDFI01107401.1:0-10656 GCA_000826405.1 Acanthamoeba divionensis | reverse complement strand
ATACCGTGCTCGATGGGGTACTTGAGGGTCAGGATACCTCTCTTGGACTGAGCTTCATCACCTACGTAAGAGTCCTTCTGACCCATACCGACCATGACACCAGTGTGTCTAGGTCTGCCTACAATAGATGGAAACACCGCACGAGGGGCATCGTCGCCGGCAAAGCCAGCCTTACACATGCCAGAGCCATTGTCAATAACCAAAGCCTGAACTTCGTCTCCCATTGTAATTTGTTTAGGCCTGTGTTGTTACTTATATATAAGTGTTCTTCTTCTCTTACGAAATGATGAGCTGACCGGTCCACCCTGAAACTCTTTATATATTGTCGCCCTTTAATGCCTCTGAGCAATCATACGCCAGCTTTTTATCTGGGCTCTACTGCGAAGCCTTGCGCTCCAATGGCGGATTAGTTTCTTCCGATTTCATCCAATGGGCATTCAATCAAGGACCACCTGGCTGCTACCGCGGGCTGCAAAGAGACCGAAAAGTAGAATGGTGGCCACGGAGGTCTAGGCTCCTTCCTCACAGATAGCCCAGAAAAAGCAGCCATCTCTGTTGGTCGTTGGAAACGCTATGATTGGAAATGAATGGCTTCCTTTTTCTAAGGAAAAAAGTAGTTCTTGGGAATTGCCAAACTGATTGTGGAGATTTCGAGCTTTGGTTTACCAAAACCAGGGATCATCTTTGTTGTAGTGGTGGAAGTGGAAATGATGTTCTTGATCCTTTTCTTCCAAGGAATTGTTGCAGCCTCTGGAGAAAACCTGACCAAACCTCGCTTGCCAATGGTGCACTTCACAAAATGGCCATCTTATCTGTCTTTTCACTCTCATTTTTCAAATTTGCCTGTCTTTCTTTGCACCACCATCCTTCAACTTTGTTTAGCTCAATCTTTTGTGGAAAGGGATGTTCAACATCATGCAAGGGTCCTACAGTGAACTGGCAGAGAGTAACTACAGTGCTCTGAGCATGCAAGTGGCAGAGAGGCAAATTCTAAGGTATGCCAAGGACATCATATGGGTGAACAAGGACAAGCATACCATTGAGGAGATGCAAAAGCTGCTGAAGGTGAATTGCTTGCACAAGGGAGACTTCGACATAACGAAAGGAAAGAGGTTTCTTGTAGCTGTTGATGGAAGCCTTTCTTCTCATAGCGCTCTTGAAACAGCACTGAAGCTTGTGGAAGAGGACGATCACCTCTTCATTGTTACAAGTAAGTGCACAAAGTGTAAACAGAAAACAAGATCCTTACCTTATTTGTGTTGTTCTTTGTTTGTTAACAGTTAGAGAGAAGGCAGCAGTGTCCAGAAGGGCTAAGGATGCAGAAAGCGACGTCAGGCTCAACTTTGAGCTGTGGAAAGCCTCAAGGGAGATCGCCAGACAGTGTCATGAGATCATTAAAAAAACAAATGTAAAACATCACATCTGCTGCTTTCCACACAACCAACCCACATCCAACTTTGTCAATTAAAAACAACAACAGGTGTCAGACTATACCATCTTGTTTCCTGATGCTTTTGATGCCAGGCGGATGATGGTCAACTTGTGCCACCGCTTCAAAGTAGACTATTTGATCATTGGCAAGCACAAGAAGGGTGAGAAGAGAATCAGGTAATACCTCTTTCTTGCAATGACAATTAATCCATTCTTATGTTTGAAAGTGATTACTGATCCTTCATCACACACACACAAACACACAACATGTAAAGACCATTCCGCACATCTATGGAAAATTTCTTAAACAAAAGGGCCCTCTGCCAAATTCTTATCTTTTAACAAAAAAAAAAAAGGTTACCACCCCAGTTATTGTTGCAACATGGATATATTATCTTTACCTCTTTTTAATTAAACGTTGTGTTAAAAAAAAGGGAAACAATAAATAAATTACCTCGTGTTGTTAAGTGGCAAAAGAGTCTCTTTCATGAATAATAGAAACGGGGGGTGATCTATGGCTGTTCTGCAAGGGCTGCTGCGAGACAGTGAGGCAGCTGTTCCAGAGAAGGTGACCCTTCTATTTCTTTCATGAAGTTTTCTATGATCTGTTGGTCCAAGTTGTACCAGTAGGGGATGTTTTCCACAGGCTTGGGATCTAAATCCACAACTGCTATGCGATATCCAAATCGAGAGCCACCTTCTTCATCCTCAACAACACTTACCCTGGTTGTGCCAAAAGAGAAAGAGGTTCTTTTTGCTCAGCACAGCAAGATGTGATCTAATCTTAGATTTGGGAAGGGGAGAGGGATTACTTGTGGGTGGGATCATCGCGGATGGGAAGCAGAGTGATCATAATCGAACAATCCTTAGCTGTGGTAGATAAAAGAAAGTCCCTTATTGGGTCCAAAAATTCTTGTTCTTTAAGCTTTCCTTGACGAAGCTTCGAGATAAAGCTCTGCCTGTCCTCTGAGAACACAATTTAAAACATTGCTGTTAACAGGGCAAATTTGGAAAGGTTTCAGTACCTGTATCACCATCAAACAGTTGGAGGGTTGTCTCATCCCATTCGTTGGCCAGAGATTCAAGGCCTTGCTCGTGGACTTTTTTATATAAGTAGTAGATTCCTTCAATGTCCAAATAGTCCATGGCTTGAATTTCCCTTAGGTTAGGCAACAGCCGTTCTTCTGAAAGAATGTTTCGTAGCACTCTGACCAATGTTGTTATATGTGACCTGCAGTGACTAATGCATAAGGAGAATGTAGCCAATTTTGGTTCTGAAATCAGTTGGCTGTACGTACCCGTCTGAAGAAGCAGGAAGTAACTCAGAAAGAGTATTATCCAAATGGCTCAAATCAAACGTTGTGTCTTTCTTCGTCTTTCCTCCCTGAAAAAATAGACAACGAGATTTAACAAACAGGTATAATGTCAATGTATACTAACGTTATAGGTACCAATGATCCAGTATAGCATAATGCTCCGTTAGCAAAGATCTTAATATTATTTTGAGGGGTGTGGAGCAAATCCTCGAGAGCTCTCTTGATGCGATCTGGATTTCCACTAAACAAATCCAAAGGACAATACATGCTGATGAATGATGAGATTAAAGTAGAAGGCGCAACAATTAGTGACATTGTACTCCTCAAATGTCCACAAACCACAATATTGAGAATAGTTTATGCTGTTGCAAGTCGAATGCCTCACCTAATTGCGTTAATCTCAGTGTTCTTGAGTTTGAGCCTTTGGTGCATGCAGTAGCGACATACCTTGCGCTTGACAGCATGTGGGGCGCGTATCAATGGTGAGCAAGGCAAAAAACCCCATTTTGGCTACGAGGACAAATCAAACAGTGAAAAATTGTGGCATGTGATTACTTAATTTTTTAACAATATTGCTAGATGATGTGACTTTTCAAATGGGCTTGTGTTACCTTGATTTCAATACAAATAGGGTGAATATCTGAGTTGATTTGAGGGATCAAAGTGAGATCGGGCATTAGAAACCCAAATTTGCTCTCTGGGTTCAGCTCTGTATCGCGCTTACGGAGATCTGGCCTATGAGCCTCAATGTGATGTCCCAAATGCTCAACAAACCCATTACTGAGCGGTATTGGGATCTAAAGAGTTTGGGGTAAGTAATCAATTCAAAACTCTCTCTGCTCTCTCTCTTGAAAACGGGGTGCATGCATACCCCTGGATGCACGAATTGAGGCCCTATGAGGGGCGCCATGACATTAGTGATGAATGCATATTCCTTGAGTTCGTGGTTTTGCACATTGTGGGGTGTGCCTGCCGAATAAAATTTAAAGAATGTTAGAGAGAATAGAAGAATCATAAAAAAACATGTTTGGTGTACTTGCCCTGAAACCAAAGTAGGCCTTGGGCTGGGATGTGCAAAGCATGAGAGGTCACACTTTTGGCCGTGCTACTATCCACCAGCTTCTTGAATCGCTTTTCTAAGCGAAGCACTTGACCCTTCTGCACAATCCCCCCCCCAAATGCAAACGCAAATGAGAAATCTTATTCGCTGGGCAAAGGAAAGAAGGAGAACGCTGTCACATACCAAGTATTGTGTATTGTCCTCGCCAGAAAAAGACAGTACAGCATGAGCGGCACCTTCTCCTTTGTACTGCCACTTATCGACAGACAGTGTGACTGCTTCTTGGATTGCCTTTGGAGTGGCACACACCACAAGTTAAACACTCTCTACTTCATCTCTCCCAAAATTGCATAAAAGAAACCTGCCTTGATTTCTTCCTTATCTTTGTGAAGTTTAAGCTCAACAAGAGCCTCAACCAACGAGGGTATCTTAGCAAGGCCAACCTCGGGCACAAACGTTTGTGTCTCCATCTTGCCCCTTCTTAGACTCCAGTAGTATTTGATCCCAAAACTTAAAAAAGGTCATTCTTGGAAAAAAGTTTGTTTTCTTCTGAGGACTCACAGAAGGTTTAAAAAACGATCTCCTCTGTGAATTGCAGTTGCACGAAAATGAATTCCAATGGGGCTGGCAGGTGCTTAGCCCGGCTCAAACAACTGGCAACACACAGATCGGCGTTACGGCTTGGCGGGTAAGTCAATTGTATTGTGAAATTGGGGGAGGGGGGGAATGCTAACAGGTTCCACGCTGATACCCAGATTTCCTTTGTGCCATTAGACGTCCCAAGAGCCTGCCACAGAGTTCTTTGTTTGCCTTTACTCGTTCAACACCTCTTTCGGTTACTTCTGCTTCGTCTCTGTCACAAGTCACAAGGAGAAGTTATTTTCTAAAAGTACACAGAGCGCCCAATCCTTTCAATTTTATTCCACCTAGCGAGCAGCTTGTGGACCTGGATGAGGAAGCCTTTCGATATTGTTCATTGCAGCCGAACCCTTCCAATAGCATCCTTGAAGTTCCCTTTGACTACGAAGCATTTAAACGAGGAGCTACAGCGTGTGCAGCAGAGATTGAACAGAGCTTTAGTGGTATTGGCAAAGCTCAGAACTTCCACATCTACTACACTGAGGAATTTTGTGACCTAGATGAGGACCTGCCGCTTCCGCCACCACCTCTCAAGCAGGGCGAGACCGTCACCCCATTGCAGCTTACTCGGTTACTGCGACTATATGGAATAACAATGGTAAGTCTTTGAGTGATTTCCAGCCTCCTACACCTCTCTTCTTTCACTAAATAAGACAGCCGTATACAGCTTGATGACCCTCTTTCTTCTCCTAAGGATCAAAGAACCAAATCTGAAAATGAAAGTCTTTTAAATGAAGTGCTCAAACTGCTTGATCATCTTGTGGGGCTTGCTGCAAGTACACAAGACAGTCAGCATTCCATGATCAGCCAGGAGGAATGGGAGGAATGGGTAGGCACCGGTGGAGACGAGGAGAAGCCCATCGCGGAGTGGGCCTTGGGGAACAAGCGTTTCAAGTCACAAACGCTTGTTCATGGATGCAACACACTGTCTTGGAGAAAGCTCATTCAAGAGCTGGCCAATGTTGGAAGAGTGTCAGAGTCATTCAGTCTTTTCGAAAGATTGGAGAGCAACGGGAGAATAAGGCCCAACTTGTCTATCTTTCTTGACATGTTGAAGATATGCCGTGGTGCAAAGAGGGCCGACAAAGCAGTGCTTTATTTTAAAATGTTGAACAAGTATAGAGACCGTAGCCTCGTTTTTGGATATGAAGAATGGCTAAATTCCAGGACGTATAACCTTGTGCTTTCAACGTGCGTTGCATGCAATGATGAAGCAGCATTTGCCCTCGGCATTTACAAGCATATGAAGACGAGGCACGTGCGACCTGATGTTTACACATATGGAATAATGATCAATCATTTTACAAAGACGAAGCAGGTGGCAAATGCTGTGCAGCTGTTTGATGAAATGAAGAGGAATAAGATTACACCTTCCCTAGAAGTGTATACCTCTTTGTTGAAATGTTTGTCCATCAACGCAACCCGCAACCAGCAGTTCTCAGAGAGTGATGCCACAGGAGATCAACAAACCAAACAGGGGACAGATGGAAAAAGACAAGACATGAAGGGTTACACTTCAGTTTCGATCGTGTCTAAGATTTTTGCAGAAATGAAGCAAAATGGATTGAAGCCTGATGGATACGCATACAGCCAAGTCATGAGGGCATTCACAGCTGTGCACGACCTACCAAAGACCTTATTTTATTTTAATGAAATGATATCATCTGGAGTGAAGCCTGCTTCTGTGCATCTAGACTTGTTGCTCACTGCCTATGGTTGGAATTGGATGCCTGAGACTGCCCTTGAGTTGTTCGTGGACATGAAGAAGCGATATGACATTCATCCCGATTTTCATCACTTGAATTCCTTGATTGTTAGCATTTCAAGGTCAGCCAGGTTTGATATGGTTAGTGAAGCTCTTGAAGTAGCAGAGAAACAGTTTGGACTTCCACCCGGTATCAAAACATTCCGTCTGCTGCTTCAGTTCTGTAACAACTTTGAGGACTTCAAGCTGGGCCAGCACTTTTACGACACGATGGTACACAAGTACAACTTGCAACCACCTCGTGAGGTGACGCAACTCCTGGAAGACAAGAGGACACACACGGCCTTTGTTGTGAGCTAAATGGTGGTGAAGTGAGAGAAAGCATAAAGTGGTCTTAAGAAGTCGTTGAATGAAAACTTGTTCTTTTCAGTTGTAGTTGGGGGGGGGTATGTTGTTTTCACCCACAGCAGCAAATGGAAGAAAATGATTCTAAGATTATACTGATTGAAGGCTGGACTGCTGATAGATTCCTCTTCTTATTGAGAGAAAAGGTATTTCGCTCGAGCGTATGGCTTCAGCCGTTGGAGAGTGTGTCTGGGGGCGTGTGGTTCTACCTGGCTGTCGTGTGTTTGTGTTGTTACATCTATTCAAGGCTCATCAAATATGGCTCTGAGGCAGACAACATTTGGGCAAAAGCATCAAAGGAGAGAATAGGTATGCATACAGTTCTCTCTGTACACAAACAAAGCATATCTTTCTGAACATGTTGCGTTTCTTACGATTGACAGTGAAAGATAAGATTATGAAGCAAGAAGAAAGAGAAGAAAAAGTGAAAAAGAAGCTCAAAGAGGCTACAAAGGAACGTAAACGCCAAATATTGCAGAACGAAATGCTGGGACAGTCAAAAGAGGCTAAGGGAGAGCCTCCCACTGTTGTTGCCAGTGCAGGGGGTGCCAAGTGGAATCAAGAGAAGCCTGRCGATGAAGCTAAGGCATCAAAAACACAAGAGAAGACACCACCACCAACAACAACAACAACAATAGAGGATGAGAGAGAATCAGAAAGGAATGCTGCCACAACAACAACAACAACAACATTGCAAGACAAATCAGAAAAAAGAAAAGCAAGAAGGAAACGATGGCAAAGAAAGAAGAAGCAGCAGAAACAACAACAGAATTTAGAACCAACCACTCTGTAAGCCATCATTATTGTTGTGAAATTAGCTATTGTACACAAGAATAAAAGCACCTTTTTTGTTGTGGGGTCTTGTCTCTTGAGATGTGCAAGAATTGTTCACAACATGTTGCCTTCAAAAATAAAGAGAAAAATGTTTTACATGTAAAACATAATTTTTTTTTGGACATTTATTAAATTTAAAAAAGGGTAATACCCCCCCCCCACAATATTTGTTTTTTATGATGTGCCAAGATGGATACCCCATTGTCTCTGCTCCTTACATCTGATGAAGAAGAACTGTTTAAGGTACTATCAAATCTCCCGTATGGGTGATTGCTCACTTTCATTGGGGCACAACATAATCGCAGAAGTTTCTTTTTTTCCAGACATCGAATCACCCTCTACTGTTTTTTAGAGGTTCAGCAGCATTAGAAAATGTGCCCCCTGCAGTTCACATCATAAAGCCTGTGTTCAAATTCGGGCGGGCCAAAGGACAAGTTGATCTGTGCGTTCCAATACCCATTGAACCTTGATGTTTTGCCTAATCTTATCTTTGCCATCAGGTGTTTTGATTCCAAGACTAGGCCCTGCATGATTTCTCGCATACATGCAGTTCTTTCGCTGGAAGAAGAGTGTTGGACGTTATTGGACTGCAAAAGGTATATGCCACCAAAATATTTGTGTGTATAAAAATGCTGTTATGTAAATGTTCGAGACTGACAATCAAGTAGCCTAAATGGTATATTTGTGAACGGAGTCAAGATCAATAAGGCGACATTAAGGTCAACCTCATCTCAAAGTTCTTTATTGCCCGCAGCTAGAACTGTTTAGTACAGAGGGGCACACTGTTCCTCACCAACTATTTTGGGTGTTGTGTAGGGATAACGACCTCATTGTGTTCGGAGAGGGCGGCGCTCAGTCTATTGGAACTAAGCTCCTTGTGACCAACCCTGACCTGGCATTTCTTTTCAGAGATCCTGGACCAAGTATGTAATGTTTGTCTCCTCCACAACCATCATTCTAAAATCTTCTTCAGATATCCTCTTTCACTCTGCCATCTCTTCTCTTCTCTTCTCTTCTCTCCTCTCCTCTCCTCTCTCCCTAGAGCCCACAGTCACTATGCCAACCATTCATCTCTCTCTCTCTCTCTCTCTCTCTCTCTCACACACACACACACACACACACACACACAATCACTAAACTCACGGTGTTCGCTCTTTTCGATCATTTTGGGTGTTTGAAAGATAAATCTGGTAAGCGAAAGCAGCCTGAACCCCAACCCGACGTGGACGAACTGCAACAGCACGAAGCTAAACGCTTTAAGGAAAGGTATAGTGAATTATCCTTCCTAGTATGTCTTCTTATAGATTTATTTTGTCTTCCTTTCTGTCTAAGCAGTAAGGAAGCAGCCAAGCTGAGGGAAGAATTGCAAAGAAAAGAACAAATATTGGAAGAGCAGCGCAGGAAGATGGAAGAAGCATCAAAATTTAAAGAAGAAATGGAACTTTTGCAAGAAGAAAAAAAGAAACTTGAGGAAGCTATTAAATTCAAACAAGAACAGGATCAATTGGAAGAAGAAAGAAGGAAAGTTCAAGAAGCTTTACAGCAGAAGGAAGAAGAACTCAAAGAAAAATTCTTAGAGGATCAAAGAAAGCAGACAATTGAGGCGCAGCGGTTGCAAGCAAAATTAGAAATGAAAGAAAAAATACTTGAAGAGGAAAGGCGAAGATTAGACAGAGAAAATACTTCAAAGGTCTTCTTTTCATGTACAATTGCTTCACTATTCGAGAGCATTAGCTAATGTTTTTTGACCAATATTCTTTTTTTTCAGGAGCTCGAGTTACGAGCTCAAAAAGCAGAATTGGAAAATCAAAGAAAACTGTTTCAAGAAGAACTAGCGAAGAAGTTAACAGAGATGGAGAGCCTGAAACAGGTATTTAACACTTCCTACAAAAAGAGAAGATGGCACTTTTTGCCTTGGTGATATTTAGATGTACAAACGTCTGTAGGCCAGCATACCCACGACGGACATAGAGGAGGAGTTTACATGTACAATTTGCCATGGTATGATGATCTTTGCTCACACTCTTGAATGCTCTCACTCCTTTTGTGGCACCTGTATAGAAGAATGGATGAAACAAAAAAAGGTATGTTCAATTTATATTGATATATGGCGTGTTAACAACAAAGAATAACCAAGGACATAATTCTCAGATGTGCCCTGTGTGCCGCCGAGCTATTACGCGGGTTCCACTGCGCTCGCTCAACTTGGATAATGTGATTGAAAAAATTGTTCAAAAACTTCCTGAACCGGTATTGAGTCTCTTACTATTCTGCACTTATGGATTTCATTATAATAATATATGTTAATCATGTACTGTCTTGCCCATACAATAGGAGCAGCAAGAGTGGAAAACACGGGCAGCCAAATTGAAAAAAGAAGAGGTACTATCCTTCCTGTCACTGCTAGCCATTTTCAATAGAACAGTGCATTAAGGTCAGGGCTGACCTTTGCTCTTATCCCTAACATTGATTTGTGGCTGCCTGTGATATGCATAAATTTACAAACTGAAGGAAGAATTAAAGCAACTGAAGGCACTCATGAGTGCAGCCAAGATGCGGGGTCTCAGGTTCTTGAACATAACCGATAACTGGACACCAGAGGAGCAAAGAATATTTGCTGATGGAGTTGGGTAAGAAGAAAAAGCCAAAAAGCCAATCTCTCTCTTCTTTCTTTCTCTTTTTCTCTTTTTCTCTTTCTCTTTTTCTCTTTTTCTCTTTCTCTTTCTCTCTCTCTGTGTGCATCTCTGGTTTTCTTTTTTTCTTACCTCTGCTCTCTATCAGGCGCTATTTGGGTAAATCCAGAGTGTTGTATTGTGAAATGACCAACCTGACGCCACATTTTGCAACCACATGCTCCCTTTCTCAACTGTACACGGCCCTCAAAAATGTAGGTGTGACTGGTGTTACTTCAACGACCACAGCGCACATGCGGCAAGTTCTGCTCAATTATATTTGCAAGAATGAATAATTTTACACAATAATGATATCACAATGTAAAAATGTTAAGGCTGTGGTGGCGGAGGGATTTATTGTGATTTCTCAGAAGAACTGTAACCGATAAATCTGTGCTCATGGGGGGGGGGAACAAGAACAAGAGAGCAAGTGGCAAGGGGTTGGCTATCGAACATCGGAACCCATCTTAAAAATATAATCCTTGTGTTGTTGGATGGAGGCGTCAACACAACGAGGACGCGGTAGAGGGACGCCTTCGCGAAGTTCGCATTCGCCCCTTTGGATTCCGCCTGTTGCAAACGCGCCATCTGTTT
>CDFI01107399.1:82135-127549 GCA_000826405.1 Acanthamoeba divionensis | reverse complement strand
AGGGGGTCATCACGCTCTTCCCGTCCAAAAAACCCGCCCCTTGCGTTAGTGAATATGCCCCGCCAATAATTATCATCCGTAAAAAAACAAGTAATACCAAACGCTCGTGAGAACTGCACAACATCAAGATGAAGAAGGCACTAACCAGAAGAACATTCGTGATAGGTGGCAAGACTTTGCCTTTTGTGGGCAAGGGACATCCAGACTTCATCCACAAGAAGCATCCTTTGTTTGGACAGAAGCAGAATCCTAACCTTGAGCAATATATCACAAACTCGATACAAGGCGCCCTCAATGAAACCAACGTGCCCGCTGCGGCCATCCAAAAGGCACATCCTCCTACCTGATAATTATCTTTTTTCATGAAAATCTTTTTATTGAATGGTGCATTATTTATTGCAAAGGCATGGATTGGGAATTTTGCTGGAGAACTTTTTTCCAATCAAGGCCACCTTGGTGCGATTAACGTCCACTTTTAAATTCTTGGTTGTATACTTTAACTCACCCCCCCCCCAATATTGTAACCTGTTTTGATTTTGCAAGGAGCGGCCGTGGCAGGGGCAGCACCAGAATTCCGTTTCCTGCCCACCATGCGGGTGGAGGGGGCCTGCGCCTCTGGTGGCCTCGCCTTCGCCTGTGCAGGTGACAGCCATTGGCCTCTTAGCTTCACAACAAATTTGTAGAAGCTAAACAATAATTATGCTAAAACTTGATAGTGGAGGCCATTCAGGGAGGCACAGATGTAGCCTTAGCATGTGGTGCAGAGGTACAAAACACCGTCAGTGCAAGAGAAGGTATGAATAGTGGCTTCCCTGGACTATTGTTTTGCTCAATTTTTGTAGAGTCACGTACAATAGCAACAGGATTAATCCCATTATTATTCACAGGAGGGGATTTCCTGGCCAGAGCATCCCATTACAGCCGGCAGCGCGCGTTGGACGACTTTACTTTTCCGGCCCTCTTTGCGCAGCGCATGCAGTACTACCGCACCACCCACAACATCTCCGAACAGGTAGGTACCTCTCTTGATGGAGAATACTTATTGCTATCATCGACGTCGAAAACAAAAAAACAAAAAAAAACAATTTGTTGATCGAGTTTATGCGAATTTTTAATATGCCATTTCTAAAGGACATTGGCCGCGTATCAGTGAAGGCCTATGCCAATGCAAATCGCAACCCGCTGGCCCACATGCACAAGGTCAAGGTTGATCTTGAACAAGCTTCGACTGCCTCCGATAAAAACCCGAACTTCCTTGCCAATGAGCAGCTCAAGCCCTGGCTTAAGACCACTGACTGCTCACAAGTAAACTTCTGCCCTCTTATGTTTCACGCACGACTCCAAAAAATCGAAGTTTAATGGCTTCCACACATACAATGAGAAAGGTGTCAGACGGCGCATCAGCCATCGTAGTCGTCAGTGAGGAGGGCCTTAAACAGCTTGGCAAGGGTACCAGAGATGCCATTGAAGGTTGCTTATCTTCTTCGCGTGAGGAATTGGAATCCAACAAAACAAACAATAGTATTTACCTTATCCTTCTTAACTATTTCAGTGCTGACAGTGGAGATAGCTGCTGACAATTTGTACGTCGATGGTGCCTATGACAAGTTCGAGACCACTGCCGTCGCCGCTAATAGAGCATTTCGAAACACTGGTCCAACAGTTCCCACCACTTGCTGTCTTGCCCCAGTCTTTGTTCATACTCTTTTTCTTTTTCTTTTTCTTTTTTGTTCTCTAGGCTTGACAGGGAAGGATATAAACGTGTTTGAAGTGCACGATTGCTTCTCGATTGCAGAGATACTGATGTATGAGGCACTGGGTCTTGCTGTTGAGGGGAAAGGCACTCATCTGGTGAGGGACGGCGAGACAGACATCACCGGCAGATTCCCTGTAAACACGGGCGGCGGTCTCATAGCCTTTGGCCACCCTGTTGGAGCTACTGGCCTCAAGCAGGTACGTGCATATTGCAAAGCCAAAAGAGGGCCACTGTTTTTGTCTGTATAATCTTCTTACATGCAACTATCTCAGGTGCTGGAGGTATACAGACAAATGAAAGGCCAGTGCGGAGATTATCAGATCCCTGGCCATGAACAGAAGCTGAAGTTTGGCCTCACTGCTAACATGGGCGGAAGCGATAAGACGGCCGTCATTTCCATCCTTGCCAACCACTGATCACCCTTACTACAAAAAATAAATAAAAACACTCTCCTGCATGCCTGAAATTATTCCTCCAGTTTACTTACACATTATTTACAGTACATTCAACTGCCAATAGTACTGTAATCATCATCAACATCATCTGCAGAAAAGCCCAGGGAGCCAGGTTCCACGTTGAGGTGGCGTATGAGTTGCCCAATGGTGAGGTCTGGCACTTCCTTCGCCGAATGGTTGTACAGCTCCATGAACACCTCACGACAAACCTCTCCCCACTTGCTGATCAGCTGCCCCACCTTTTCCTGCTCCTCCTGTGTATATATGCAAAAAAAAAAAGCACAGCAGCAAATATGAATACATGTATTCTCCAACAGAGGCAATAATAACAAGCTGCTTCAATAGAGAAGAAAGAATAAGAACGGAACGAGAAACAAACTATTTCATCATATATATATATATATATAGATATAGATATACTAATAGGGGGGTACCTTAGAAAACTTCGATTCTGCAAGCATTTTTTTCCTCCTAAGCTCCTCCAACTTGGTTTCTTTCTCTTTGATTTGACTCTCCAACAGGTCCTTAGGTTGTTCCTCTCCATTCGATGTATTGCTTAGGTCCTGGAGGAGGAACACACACGTTTGGTTCAACAAGAAAGGAAGTATACTAACATACATACACTAATTTTCTAGAGTAGCCTCCAAAAAAAACTCACCAAACGAAAAGTGTGCAAAGGGGTGCTAGCAGAAGCCACACGTCTTCTTCGTTTTGCTCGTTGGTAGGGGACAGTAGTAGTAGTAGTAGTAGTAGTAGTAGTAATGCATTCCATGGCAAGTGGTGTTGCCTCCTCTTTCTCTCTTGTGTGATTCCTCTCCTCGTCCCTTGTTGGTTGTTCTACCTTCACTCCTTCCTCTTCTTCTGGTGGCTCCCTTCTCTAAAAGTATTGATTGTGAGCATGATTGGTGACCACAGCGCAGGTGCAGTGCATTTCATATTTCAATGAGAATGAAACCTTGAGCGGTGATTTGAAAGGACTAAACCTTGACGCCTCGGGCGTTCTTCCTTTCAGGCGAGCTCGCAGAGACGCACTGGCAGGCCTCATCAAATGATTGACCTTATGGGAAGGAGATTTTATAATAGGAGGTGTTGCATTTGCAGCCGCCAAGCCACAGTTGGTTCTGTCCACCAGAAAGTGTGGGGACATGGTGGCAGTCCAGTAATAAAGGCAGCACTTGTCAGCAGAGCAAGAAGCCGAAGGTAGAGCTCTGTAGTCATGATAGCATAATGCACCCTCACTGCATAGAACAGCAATTGCTTTCTCAAGTTCCTCCTCCTATGACATCATACCAACCAATTATGGGGGGTGGGTACTAAAATTAGCAATCCTCGGCAACACAAACCAAATGATGATGATCTGATGATGATGACTGCCATACAGACAGCGAAAGTTGATGTCCTAGTTGTGCGAAGGAGTGTGGCCGCAAGGTACAAAGGGACAGGATTTGTTGTTTCATCATAAAGCGCGTATTCTATTTTTTCTTTTTTTTTTGTTGAAAGGGGGGGAGCAAAAATATTTTCTTTTTCTTTTTTCTATTCTCAACAACATGAATGCGAGGAGGAGAAGAACGAAGGCAGCATCCCATCATCAACTTGCTGGACAAAGAGAAGATAATGCAAATGCTGCTCTGCTGCCCACCTCTCCCAAAACCATGGGTGCACACCACCTGTTGCAGCTGGGGGGCATTGCTTGCCTTATAGTATTTTTATTTCTGAACCACTACCACAATGTACCAGCGACAAATCCAAATGGGGTGGCAAATTTTCAGCTCAATAGGACCCTTTGGTGGATGGGCCCTATCTTCAGTGCTGGAGGCATCCTTCCCTCTTATTATTACCTGCATCTCTTGCCCAGAAATCCAGTGTTTTTCACTTACTGCACCTTCGATGAGGTGGGGTGTAGGTTACAGTAGTGAGGCTATCAGCTTTGTGCTTGAGCTGAGTAAGAGAGTGCATGTCAAAATCTCCCAAGTATGACCATTACCCTCAAAGCCTGCACCTGCATTACTTTACTCTCAACCATATCGAGGGAGAGGTCCCCCTTTCAAAAACAATTAATCTCAATTCATCCTCACAGCATGGCGATTCAATTAATTGGAACTTCGTTCAAGGCATGCCCGCAGACATGCTCCAACAGCTCAAGGTTCAACGTTGAAACGCATACTCACCACTTCTGTGTGAGCGTCAGACAGAAGTTAATAATTCTATTGTAACCAAAAAAAGACTATGGCTATTGCTGATGCAGAACCGGAGAATAGCATAGTGGTGTGTCACAGCGAGGCCGGCGCATGGCGACCTGCCCTCTACCACACCACCGAATGCCCGCCCCATGGCGCCTTATACGCTATCGGCCGTACAATGGTGTATATCATAATCATCCCCTTCTCCTGCCCACAGTCATCCAAGGGCTAATACGTACACACCAATGTTTCACCCTGATTTAAGACTATTTTTACAAATGTCATAGTTCGAGACGGACAGAATTCCTAGCGGCTGGATTGATCGCTGCAACAGAGGTAATTATATAATGTTCACCACACCACCTGGTTTTATATGGGAATTGATTATATGTCATTGCGTTGGGCTACCCCCACAAGCTTTTTGGCCCTTGTGGGAGTTAGAATTTCACACCACTTACTTGATTGTTCATATACAGAGATGATGAACGAGATTTGGGTGCCCACGCAGTTTCACTACGAGACCTTCGCAGCAAGCGGGGTCAATCGTTCGAAACTTGTCGTAATACCAGAGTCTGTAGACATTGATACTTTCAATCCTGAAACAACACAGCCACTGAATCACCTGCCTGGATATCCTGAAACAAAGGAGTATTTTAAATTTTTATCAATCTTTAAGTGGGAAGCTAGAAAAGTAAGATCTAGGTTCTTTCATCCACTAGAATTTTGGACACTGGCATGCTTTTGCATTAAATTGTCTAAAGCGGCATTTCTCTTCTTTTCTCTTTTTCACCAGGGGTGGGATGTGCTTCTGCGCGCTTATTTTGAAGAATTCACCAGAACCGATAAAGTCGCACTCTATCTATTGACCAATGCGTTTCATCCTGAAAAAGGTGGCCTTTTATTGTTGAAACTTCTTCACTGTGCGATTAACTAAAATCATTACATAACATAATTTTTAGGTCTTAATATTACAAATGAGATCGAGGCGATTGCTCACGCATTGCCGCAATACAATGATTCATCACTGAGTATGCTTCCTTGTGTGCACGTCTTTGAGCACCACTTTCCCCAGGTACAGTACAATGATGATCTTGTCTCTTCTTGCCTTTGAGGCTCCTCAGTCTCTTGCTTTATTTGTTCTGAAGGTTTGAATCGAATGACAACGAAGGAAGGCTCACCAAACACGCTCTTAGTGATTCTGTTATTTTCCTTGCAGTATATCATAATGATAATATACTTGTGTTTTTTGTTGACCTTTAGACCGAACTGCCCCGTTTGTACAAGACCATGGATGCATTTGTTCTGCCGTCACGCGGTGAAGGATGGGTAAGGGTGATCACGATCCTTTTCTTCTCGCTCAACGTCAGCTCAGCACCTTTTCTTTTCTTTTCTTCTCTTCTCTTCGCTTCTCTTCTCTTCCATATAACCATATATTGTTTTTTGCGCAATCATCTCAGGGCCGCCCATACGCTGAAGCCATGAGCATGGGTCTACCTGTATGGTTCCCTCCCACTTCTTTTGTTCTTTTGTTTGTTTGTTTGTTAAATCTAACCTTCTGAGTTTTTTGAATTACGTGTATTGGTCAACTCTTCTGGTCCAGGTGCTGGCCACAAATTGGTCAGGCCCCACCCACTACATGAACGCTCGCAATGCGTTCTTAATTGAAGTTGAGACCTTAAAGACTATCCCTACTGGTCCCTGGAGAGGCCACCAATGTATGTTTATAGTTAGTTATATGTTGTGGTGGTGGTGGTCTTCACCATAACAAACTAATTAATGCCATAAAACAGCCCCATACATAATAATAGTAATACATCTCTTTTCCTTGGGGGGGGCTGCAGGGGCTGAGCCCAGTATGGGCAGCTTGCGGCGGCAGATGAGGCGCGTTGTGACAGACAGGAAGGAGGCCGCCCGCGTGGGTCGGCAGGCCAGAGCTGACATTGTCTCCCATTGGAGTCCGCAGGTAGTCGCAGAGATGGCCTATCGCCGCCTCCTACACATCAACACAGTTTTGACAGAGTCATCATCCTCCTCCTCACCATTACGGACAGAAGAAAAATCAAATTAAAACAAATGTGTGTTTGTGCTGTGTGTGTGAGAGAGAGAGTGTGTGAGAGAGAGCAGAGAGCAGAGAGAGCATTTGTGTGTGTGTGTGTGTGTGTGATATCAATTGATTTCTCACCACCACCAACCAACACCAATGGGTCATTTCACAAATAACTTTAAATAATAAAAATAATAAAATAATATAAACCCAGGCGCCAGAAGAAGGATTCATTCAAAAAGCTCCCCCATGGAGGAGCCTTCTGCATCACAACTTGGTAAAGGTGGTACGCCACTCCATGACTGGGAAAATCCCCAAGGTAGAACAATTTCTCCTTCAAATCACTCTTTGATCGTACTGAGATTGTGAGGATGTGACATCACTGTTCTTTCAAAAAGTGGCAGGGAGGGGTAGATCAGAAGCACACTCATTCACGCCGCCCTGCGACTCCATACACACGGCTCTTCAGGCAATTTGAACTTTAAACTTTGTTGGGGCAGTTGACCAGTTGTGGTGTTGAAACCTTTGCTTTTGGAGGTGCAGGCAGGTGAGGTAGGGTGGCTGTTGCTGGAAGAGGCACCAAGCCATTGCCCATTTGGACCTTCCGAGCGGTTGTTGTGCCTCGACAGCGGCACCACCGATGGGACTGGTGGCCGCTGGAAGTTCAAGTTGACAACGTGGGACAGCGCGAGAGGTATGCCTTGGCCCTCTGAGTTGGCCCTGACGCCCGAAGGTACTCACACATGTTTTCCTTATCCGTAAACAACAAGAGTCAAGAGAGAGAGAGAGAGAGAGAGAGAGGAGGAATAAGAGGCAGCTCTTAATTTGAACACACAGATGGATGGGTGGACACCAAAGTGCCTTCGAACTGGCAGCTCCCTAGAAAGTACAGATCGGAGGATCAGTCAGCAGAAATTTATTCTGATGACGAAGTAGTGGACCCACCTATTTACACAAACATCAAATACCCTTTCCAGCCTGTCAACCCACCATTTGCTCCTTCAAATAATCCCGTGGGTTCCTACTCGATGGACTTTCGACTACCTCTCCATTGGTGCCAGGTACGATTAATTTCTAACTTCTAACATGGTAGTCCCGTTTCTAGCTTATTTGATTGTTATCTGATAAGCAGATACTGATTTATCTCCTTATTTCACTGAAAGATGTCGGCCAGCGGGAAATGGCATCTTAAAGGAAGACTCTTTTTACGTTTTGAAGGTCTTACACCTATTTATGTAATTCCACTGAGGTCTTGCACTCTCTTATTCTTTGTTGCATCACAGGGGTGAGATCTGCTTTTCAGGTTTGGATGAATTGTAACGAGGTGGGATATGCACAAGACAGCTTTACCGCCAAGGTAGCTAGGACAACTTATTAAAAGCTTTACAATACCTTCACACTACCTCTCTCAAGACAGGTTGAACTAATAGGAATTTGATGTGACAGCCCGGGTGGCCGCGAACCCATCCACCCATAATTCGCTTTTTGTGCGTGTCTACCGCTGGTCCGTAGGTTCCTATTTGGAAGACCAGGCACATACACCCATAGATATTCCTCTTTGCATCTATATATGTCACTTCCTGCCCTATGTTTTAACTGCTGTGGTCAAATCTTTGCTTCTAATACTGAGGACCCTTACTAAAGATCCTTCACCTCTCCGTTTTCCGTGCTCTGTTCACTGATTGGCACATTTGGCAACAGGACTTTTGGGACATGAGTGGGATAATTCGATCTGTGTATCTGTACTTGGCACCATTCGTCCACTTGAGGGACTTTTACGTCCGCACAAGCTTTGTGAATGATGGGAAACACGACAGTGGTCTCCTATCTGCCACCCTTTACGTGCATAAATATACTGATGAACCGACATGGAAAAGTAAAGCGAGCAAACGATCCCAACATGAAAAATGTACAGCCCAGATGTTGATTTTGAAAAACGAAAAGGAAGAACTATGCTTTAGTGAAGTGTGTAAGGGAGATAAACAGGTAAAACAAGAGATTCATAAATTAAAGGAGCAGAGAAAGGAAAAGAAGAGCGAAGACGAAATAACACAAAGCGCTGTGGCTAGTTGTTCCAAAGAGATTCTATTCAGTAAGGATTACAATACTGAGGAAGAGGTTCAAATAGATCTGGTACTTCTTTCCTACTCACCCTCAAGAGCAATTACCTTTTCTAAATTCATTTGTTGATTGACACCATGAAGGCCTGTTGCATTCCCAATGTGCACAAATGGTCTGCTGAGAATCCGACATTATATACGGTGGTGTTTGTCATCAAGAGCGGAGAAGCGAGAGGTAGTAAGTGCTATTATGCTACCAGGATCGGCTTCCGTACAGTGGAGATCAGCTCCTGTTCTTCATCCATCAGCGGAGGAAAGGGCAGCATGCTGCTTATCAACGGAGTGCCAATAAAGCTTAAGGTATTTACACTGGGGATATATATTATATATATTTCTGATTTAAAGGGGTGGAGACAGTATGTCGCTGTATCGTTCGTTCTTGGCACAGGCTAGGAGGGCGCGTTGATTTTCTCGTTCGTATGATGCAATTAATTAACACTGAAACTGTACTTTGGTGTGGTATTTATTTTTCCAGGGAGTAAACAGGCATGAGTTCTCCCCAAAGAACGGGATAGGTGTGGTTTCCAAGCGGTCTATGGTGAGAGACGTGTTACTAATTAAACAAAATAATTTCAACGCTGTCAGAACCAGCCACTACCCCAACGACATTTTTTTCTATGCCTTGTGTGATTTCTTTGGGCTCTATGTGATAGACGAAGCAAACATAGAGACGCATGGCCTCATGGAATACTTTTCAGACAACCAACTGTATGTATTATCAGTTTATCAGCCATTCTAGTGCCATTTGTTTGTATTTAAACACACACTATTATGTGTGTGTGTGTGTGTGTAGTTATGAAACATTGTTCATGGACAGGATTAAATCCCTCGTTGAAAGGGATAAGAACTTCACCTCTGTAATTTTCTGGTCTCTGGGTATGACCTTTATATTGTGGTCATGGCAATTCATTCTCGTCAAAGCCCCTCCATCTTGACTAATCATCCTCTTTCTATGTATCTACTCTCTGGAAGGTAACGAAAGTGGATTCGGTTGCAACCAGATGACAATGTGCCGTTGGATAAAGCAAAGAGAGCCCACTCGACCCATACATTATGAGCCGGCCATGTACAGGTGGAATGCTTCTCCTTTTTCATTTTTTTATTAGTTATTTTTTTTCATCTAACCAATAAAGATCAAAAGTGAAGTGGTTGATGTGGTAAGCTTCATGTATTCCACAGTGAGCCAGCTGATGGAAGCTGCCAACCAAGAGATGCAAAAGCCCAATGCTCGCCCCATCATGCTCTGTGAATATGCACATTCCATGGGTTTATAATCCTTCCCGCATCTGTGTTCTGAATAAAACGCCCCCAAACTCTGTATTGATTTGACTTTATTGTGGAGCAGGCAATAGTACGGGCAACCTGAAAGAGTATTGGGACACGTTTGAAGCCTACGACTGCTTAATTGGAGGCTTTATCTGGGATTGGGTGGATCAGGTCTTCTCCACCCTGGCACATTTAATTCTATGTAGTTTTCTGATATACCAGGTCATTAGGGTCTACTACTGAGGAGAGAAGGGCAAAAAGGTGGCAGTGTGACCTATGGCTATGGAGGGGACTTTGGGGACAGACACAACGACAAGAATTTTTGCATCAATGGGCTAGTATTCCCCAACAGAGTTTCCCACCCTTCTTTGCATGAATGCAAGAAAGGTACCTTTCCGCTTATAAGAAGTCTCTATCATATGCCGTGCCTTGTAACACATGTAATATCTGTTTTATTTTTGAACGTTATATAGTGCAGCAGCCCCTAAAGATTTTGTTTCAAAATGTGCTTCATATTACCAACCCAAGTCAGATTGATATTGAAGTAGAGATAAGGAGCCACTACAGCTTCATAGATACTTCTCATTTGTCTGCATGGGTACTTGCCCTCATTTCCTTAGTCAGAGAGCACATATAATAAAATGCGCCACCTCTTTCTCTCTCCCTCTCTCTCCTCAGTGGGAGTTCTATTCGGATGGCATCAAGACTGACGAAGGGAGAATTAAGGGAGACGTTCAGGATTCGCAGCACCACCATCTCTGCACTGATACGCTAACAATTATGCCTGGCGCCAGCAAGAAAATTACCATCCGCACTAATGTTAACTGCAGGCAAGGAATTGAACACTGGATCGAAATCTATTTTGTTCTGAACAAGGATACCACCTGGGCCCCAAAGGGGCATACTGTGGCATGGCAACAGCATCTTATCCCTTTTTCCACTCACTTCGAGACACAAGAGCAGACTCTTACGGCACTTGCGGAGAGAAGCGGCCATGAGCTCATGTGCAAGGAAGAGGCTGGTCTTATGAAGTTTGCCTTGGTGAAGAAGATCAGAACCCACAATGCATTCAGTGGCGACCCTATTTATTTTTTTGCTATACGCCAGAGCGACGCCTCCATTGTACTCTGTGGGAAATCCAACGACATGGCAGAGGGCTCCAAAAGTAGCATTTGCTCGGGCCCTCTTCTTAATCTATGGCGCGCTCCCACAGACAATGATTGTTCCCTCGGATATGGCCCCGCTCTGTATGTTCTCTCCTCCATGATCTAAAGTTCGTGCTAAATCCGCTAAACGCACCTTTCATCTGCAGGAATTGGGAGAGGCTCGGATTACATGACCTAAGCTCTGAGCTGATTAGCTTAAAAATCTCTCAACAAACTGCAGCGAGGATCGATATTGTAGCAGATAGCATAGTGCGAGCGGCAGGAGGAGTTGAAGAGGAATCTCTGGTAGTGAAGCAGCAGATCACATACAATGTGTGGGCCTCTGGCGTCATCGGACTCCATTTCTTAGTTAGCCTCCCTTCAGAAAGTATAGCACTGCTCCAGGCGGCCCAGGTCAGAAGCTTACCTCGTGTTGGCCTATCTTTCCAAGTAGACTCGCGGTATCATAACGTATGCTACTGTGGCAGAGGCCCCCACGAGAACTATTGCGATAGGTGAGAGTCCCGTTTCCCTATTTTATGCATGCTTTTTCAAGGTGCTTAGTCTACATCTTACATTGGCCAGGAAGGAGTCGGCCAAAGTGGGCCTGTTCTCCACCACTGTGGACAAAGAGTTCGTGCCTTACATCTTTCCACAGGAATACGGCAATCACTGTGATGTGAGATGGGTGTGTTTGCATGACGACGAGGCTAAGAGAGGGCTCTTTATCTTGGCTGGGCCGAACCACCCCGTAAACTTCAGTGCTCGTTGGTTCAACGATCAGGAGATCGCAGCTGCACAGCACACCCACGAGCTGCTTTTCTCTGCTCCTCGCGGGCAGCAGACACGCACCATCACACTCAACGTGGATAATTCTATGATGGGCGTGGGTGGTGACGACTCTTGGTCTGGCCTCACTGTGCTGGAGAGGTACTGGGTAAAGCCACCCTGTGATGACGCCCTACCTTGGAGCTGGTGGCTCCTCTTGGGTACATTACCACTGCTGCCTTCAGATGAAGAAGGCACTAGCATCCCAAGGAAGGAGGAGGCACTGCAGCTGTCCTCTGCCCTCTGCCATCACCCATCCTTTCCGTTAGCTTTCGCAGAGGCTGCACGAACCCTTCTTGGGAACTAACTTTACATTTATTTATTTATCTCTACCAAAAAAAACTATTAAAAGGCCTAAGGATAACAACAATCCGTCCGTGCACCTTAATAGTGTTTGTAGAAATACAAAAATGCATTTTGTCGCATAGCTGGTGGGAGTACAGCACACATACACACACACACACACACGAACCAAGTTATTATGTTATTTGATATATCTGTCATTAACTATTGGTATGTGGGTGTTGTGTGGTTTCATCTTGCAGCCCACAGGGGCGGGGGGTGTACAAGTCAGTAATATTCGTGCTCTGCCTTTGCCAAAGGCAGGTATGGGTCGTGAATGAGGCCCATGTGCAGGATCCGATCGCCAGTGCTCGCCACCGGGTTCGAGCTGCGCCCAATCACTATCCCGTCCGTCTCCGCAAAGTACTCCTCCACATAGTTGCCTTTTGTTGTTGGGTATTTTTAAAAAACGGGGGGGGGCAGCGATGAGAAAAGAACTCACACACACACATCAAAACGGGGTGAGAAAGGGGCAGGGGCAGTGGGGGGAGGGGGGAGGGGTTTGAAACCAAAGATGTTTCTCATGCGAGCGATGAGGTCGCCCTTCTTGATCAGCGTGTTCACACCAGGATAGACCTAACCTCCCAATCAATCAATCAATCAATCGATCCATCGTCATTGGATGAGTGGGGGGGGGGACACGTCAAAATAAAACCGTGTGTGTGATCCAATGTTAATGATGTTAATGATGTTAATGATGTTAATGATGTTAATGATGTTAATGATGTTAATGATGTTAATGATGTTGTTGTTGTTGTTGTTACAAATAATAATAACACAATGACAATACATATCCGTAAGAGAGAGGTACGTACTTCAAGAAGGCCTCCGTTGGTTGTGTATACCCAGTGACCCTTACTACAAATAACTGGCTGTATACACTTGTCGTCTTCCTGTGATGTGTTGTGTGGAGTGTGTAGAGTGTGGGTGATGTGTTATTGCAGCTTGTGTGTCACAAAGGAGTATTGAAGGGGCGGGGCGGGGAATGAGACGAAGACAGGGAAGGGGGGGGGGCATGTGCCTGTTCTTTAGGGAACATCGAGTAGTGGGCAAGCACATTAAGGATTCCACGGGTGGTCCACTGGACAAACTGGTGCTGCAGCAGCTGCGGATTGCCCACCTCCACCGTGATGGCCTTTATTCCAAGGGCAGTAGCCGCTCCACGAAGAGTGCCTGCCAAGTAGTACATGTATACCCCCCCCCACACACACACACACACACTCTATCCTTCAAAGGGGGGAATTTACAAGGTAAGGCGGGTAATTATAGGCAGGTTATGTAATATATACCATCCTGGCCCGCATCATGCAGTATTATTTGAGGCTGCTGTAGAAGTGCCATCGCACGTGTGTCTGGGTCATTCATGTCAGCTCGTATATAGTATCTTCATTTTCAAAATAACGTTAAAAGCTAATTTGTTAACAATTTAAGAAAAGAATTGTGTTTAGATTGGGGAGGCCCACGAATTAATGCGGCCGAAAGAGGCGGTATGAAGGTCGATCAGATAGTTTAGATTGGGCCGCACGATGCGTTCCATCAGTGCATGACAAAATACCTCTGAAGCCTATATTGATAAAGACCAGCAAAGAATGAGTGTTCAAAAAAAAAAAAAAGAGCTGAGGTATAGATATGAGAGATCTATCTGGTGAGCATTCTTTCCGTACCACGCCCTTCTTCTTTCCTGGGAAGCGGCGGTTGAGATCAACCCCATCGCTCCAACCTCGCTGCATGCGAAGATATCCGACGATGTTGACACATGGAACCCCTATCACTGTTCCCTGCAATTATTTTATATCTCTATATATCTAGCCAAAGATAAATGAACAAAGAGGAGAACAACAATAAAGAGATACCTTCAATTTATGGACATCAATAGTGCTGATTATGCGATGGATGCAGGGCACCCCATTGAGCTCATTGCCGTGCACCGCAGCTGTGAGA
The DNA here is from genome assembly GCA_000826405.1 of Acanthamoeba divionensis. NCBI lineage: Eukaryota > Discosea > Longamoebia > Acanthamoebidae > Acanthamoeba > Acanthamoeba divionensis. Next base: position 113,472 of record CDFI01107399.1, on the reverse strand, counting down.
CCAAGTACAGGCCCATCTTCAAGGCCACGCGCTACCAGCACCGGTACACGAATCCACTCTCCCAACGGACTCCGTACCTGATATAGAGGGAATCCGTTATTCTTTTGTCGTTTTCACCAACAAAAAAACTGTTGTGTGAGATAGATAACAAATGAACCATATTAATCCAAGCGCTGCCCACTTCACCTTTCGGGAAATCGTCCAGGCACAAAGAATCTTTGAGATATAATATGTCAGCGACAAGTATAGCGCTGCACACTGCACAAAGGAGGGGAACCTTTGATGACGGGAGGAGGCACTTCTGATTCGAAACGTGTGCGGAAGGTAGGCGGCTTGTAGACTTGAGCAGGTCCGCCATGCTCGTGCAATATAGAATCAGACCTCTTCAATAACCTGCGCGCGGAGGATATGTAAAATGACTGCTCATTACCATACGTGAAGAATGAAGAAGGAAGAGGAAAGAGGTAAACGCAACCTTGAGTTTGTGCGTGTACGAGATCGGGCGAGAGGGCTACCAATGAAGGAGCCACCACGATTGCGAGGTGCGGGCTCTTCTTCTTCCTCTGGCACGTTCCACACCTGCTCCATCCCATAAGCAAGGGAACTTGTGTGAGCATAAAGATCATCGTGGTTGGCAAGAGGGTGAAGATTAAATCTAAATTACTTTCCACATTGCAGAACTATCGTATGAAGCAGCAGGATCAATAAGTTCTACTTCCAGCTTGGGCTTCAAATTGATTATGACAATCTTTGTCGTGGTAGAGCTCGTTATGTGCAGGCAAGTGTGCTGGTCGTCCTCCACGGTGTCGAGTTCAAAGGTCTCTCCATAGCTGATGGAATACTTTTGGTGCACTTTCTGTGATTCAAATGCGATCTCTATAGGTCCATTGTAGGGATACACAAGTGTGCTCCCAATGGTGCTAACTTTGTACGTGTGCGAGTGGTCTGCCGAGATCTCTACCGTTTGCACATCAGCTTCAACCTTAAACAAGAGCAACCAGCAATTGATCAGCTTCAACCTGAATCACTCCCCCAGCAAAATTCTATGCGCTAGCGCAGTATGGACGCAAACCTTATCTCTCTGGTAGATAATATACATATCTGTGGCTTGTGAGCCACTAGTGATGAGATACTCCGTATGCCATTCGCCTCTAAAAGAGTAAGGCGTGAAAGACGGAACAGTAGTGATCTGGGCAGCCAGGTTGTGCTTCAGTTTGACATCCTCGTCTCCTTCCAGCCTATCTCCATTCATTTACATATTGCATTTTCTTTAGATTTTAATAACCAAGCTAGTGTTGTGCTAAAGAGGCAGATAGGTCGGAAAAAAGAGAGGAGGGAAGCTGACCTGACAATGATTCTATCGTAGGCGTGGAAGAGGGAAAAGGTTGTGGAGGCACTGATTTGGGCTATGGAGATGCGCCACACGAAGGGGGTCATTGTGAAGTCGCACCCAGGAGGCACGATAGCAACTTCCACAGAGTTACCCAGCCCGTTCTTCCAGGGCATCATCCTGTAGTCTGCAAACACTCTACAACTTGTCATGTGGGTAGATTTGATGTATATTCTGGCGTATTTGTTGTTGGGGGTTGTGGGCAAGATATCGGAACAGAGAAGCGGTGAGAGTGGGGGGGGGGGCAACGGTACAGACAGTTTCCCAGAGGGCACCTCGAAGAGGGGGGGGGGATCTTCTTTTTTTCGTGACCAAACCAAAGTTAGTGTGAAAAGTGTTTTGTCCCATTTTATACCACTGACAGGAAAAACACAAAAAATAATTTCATAAAGAATTGTTCTTTTATTTTAAATTTAAAAAAACACACGCAAGCAAATAGATAATATTTAACTTAATTAGCAGCAGAAATATATATATATATATGTAAGGATATCAGGATTTAGTAAATTTACAATTAATTGACCAAAAACACCTGAAACGGAGCTACTTACCCTTCCCAGCCTCTTTAAATTATTTTCGACGGACCTGGTGCACTTAATTCTCTCTTCTCCTTGTCTTGTTTGTTGTTGCTTGTTCTTCTTGTTTTCTATTTCTTCTTCTTCATTTTGTGTTGTTCGTTGTTGGCCACACCACCACCACCACCACTTGTTCCGTATATTTGGCACTCCACACACACAGGAGCAAGATGCGGATTACTGCCGCGAAGATAAGTACAGCAGTGCTTATTGTTGTGCTTATATATTTTTTGCTGCTGTTTTCAGTCAGACGAAGCATTGAACCTTCCATTGCCACTGCCCCTTCCCCTGGCCAAGATCTTTCTGCTCCTATCCATGTGCCCTCCTCTCTGGATGAATCACCCAAAGACCAAAGCGACACTGTGACTCACATCAATTCTACACATGTGGATGATCCCTCTTCATGGAGTAAGTAACAGCTTTTTTAAACAAATGAAATATTTGGCCATCTCTGGTGTGTGTGAGAAGAAATCACCTCCGGCCTCCTCTTTTTTTTTGCCTGGAACCAATAATAATGGAAATGCTACGAATCTCCTGCACTGCATACAGGTGATATTGAAGAGCTTAAGAAGGGCTCTTATGCCATCGATAACTTAAATTCTTGGCTTTCTGAGGGCTCAATCACAAGGATGGGTTCTAAGAAGCGCTATCATGTCACGAGGATGTGCTATGACTTCGCAGCACGCACCTACTACGTGCACTCCAAAATGGACCAAAAGCTCCTCGACCACATGATGACCATAAGGCTTAAGCTCTTCATCAAACATCTGCCTGAGGAGCTCTGGGACAAGCCAGCCACAGTGCTGCCAGGACGCACTCTGTCTATAGATGTGCCTCCTAACATCTTCCACACTTTCATGCAAATGTCTGAAGGCAAATTCCTGCTCACGGGTAGCAAAGGTAATGAGCCGGTTCATGCTGACCGTATCTTCTTGTCTGGACTGCTCACCAACTGGAAAAAGGGAATGTAAGATACAGACCCATCCACGTTATTGTTCTCCCTTTCTCTTTTGGCCCATCTGATCTTATGGTTGTGTCGTTCAGGTTTCAGCTTATTTTTACTGATGCAGCGCCCAGTAAGCACATCGTGGATCCAGAAAAGGGAGAGCAGGCGTTTGAGTCTAAATACATCTGCTTTGAAGAAGCCCTCATCGTCAACGAATACTCACGCGACAGTATCCTCTCCCTCTTTTCCTTTTGCCTACCAGAATAATTGTTGACTTATTTGCTTACAGAGGCTCCATTTTTGGTTGCCGGCCTGAGAAAACGTGCCTATGAGCTCTTCAACCTTGGTGCGGTGCGCATGCGCAACACGCCCATGGTCACCCTAATCGACCGCAGCCGCACACGCAAGTTTATAAACAAAAACAAGATCATCGAGATGCTATCTGGTTTGTATCCTTCTTCCTAGCCCCATCTTCTCTGATCCTGTTCTGGTTCTGACATGTCATGTTCATGCTTGCAGAATTGGGAGTGGGATTCCAGGTCATAGAACTAAGGACGGGCCAAGAGTTCTTGGAGCAAGTGGCCTGGATGAGGGGCTCGACCATACTTGTGGCAGCCCACGGAGCGGCACTTACTAACATCATGTTCATGCCACCAGAAGCAGCCCTCTACGAGATATTTCCGCCCAAGTTCCTCTACCAGAAGGTCTACCGCAATATGGCGGGCAACCTGAGCCTGGTCTACAAAGATGATCAAGTCGATTACGCACACTCATCGGCAACCTTCGACATTATCCGGGAGTGGCGCAACTATACGACGCAGCAGTGCACCCAGTATCCGCCCTGCCGATGGATACACCGGCCCCTTGACGTCGAGCCCTCCACCCGCAACCTGGCTGTCTGGCTCAAGGAACAACTTAAGGAGCATGACAAAAAAATGAACACCAACTTTTCCAAGTGGTTGGCAACAGAACAGAAAAGGAGGAGTGGTGGTGATAAGGCATAATAAAAGTGCGGTGTGTGTGTGTGTGTGGGAGAGTGTGTGTGTTTGTATGTTTTTCGTACGGCGGATATATCTCTATTTATTTATTTTATTTATTTGGGGTTTTTTTTGCAGTGTTCATAGGTTGCACACAAATTTTGTTGAAAAATAAAAAATAAACAATAAATAAACCACAAATGAAAAGTGTTTGTATTATAATATTTTTATAATGTTGTTTTAAGCTCATCAAATACATTTGCTGTCTTTGTTTGTACACTTAACACAACACCACCAAACAATATTAATTAGTAGAGGGGCAAGGCCAGGGTGGCGGCAGCAGCGGCAATGGCCTGTACGATGAGGTGGAGCTGGCGCCAGTTGATGTACTGGGGCAAATCTGTGGATTTGTGGTAATGCGGATAGTCGGAGGCAGTGTAAGGGTTCTCGAAGTAGCCCACTGCAGGGTAGCCTTGTTCAAAGAAGCTCTGGTGGTCCGAACAGCAGGAAGGGCTTGATCCCACCCCCAGAGACGGCACGTAGGCCTGTGTAAGAGAGTTTACCAACTCCAGCAACCAACCAGTAGTGTACCTGTCCTTCATGCCTACAATTATGCTAGTCTGATTTGGTAGCGTGTAGCCTACAACACGCGGCAAAGCCACAAAGAAGAAAGGAGGAAAGGAATATTATTATTATTATTTAAAGCATCGAGAGAGAGAGAAAAGGCTTCGATGGATAAAAGTTTTATGCGCTTACCTAGCATATCACTATTCAATACTGCGAGGATTGATACATTGTCTGCCTTTGCCTTTGCGGCATATGCCCTAAAAATGAGTAATATTACTCATAAATACATAACTTGCAATGCAAAGACAACACGTTAAAGTAATGCATTCTCTACTTTCAAAGAAGGGAGAGACGTGCCTGGATCCAAGGAGCCCTTGCTCTTCGCCAGACCAACTACAGAAGCGGATTGTATAACGGAATCGTAAGCCGCTCTGCGCCATGATGCGTGCAATCTCCAAAACATTAGCCGTGCCACTGCCATTGTCATCCGCTCCAGGCGCTCTCATGTTAGGATCCTACACATACACCCGTACACACCATAGGAAAGAAAGGATTGATTACTGATTGACAAATATGCGGGGCTGCGAATTGGTAATTACTGTGATGTTCGTGGAGCGTGAGTCATAGTGGCCTCCAACAATAATGTACTTATCTGGCTCCTCCACGCCCTTAAGGTCGGCTATCACGTTGCTGGAGTAACCTTCTTTAAAGAAGAAGGTAGATACTTCAAGGCCTTTTTATATGTTTGAAAAATTAAAGCCTAATATGGTTAATAGAGTGATTTTAACATTAAAAATATTTGCTTACCCAGGTCTACGTAGTACTGTTCAATCCATGTCTGGGCGGCTAGTACTAATGCATGAGATTAAAATGCAATAAATGAGTGCGAAATTTATGAACACTCGATGATGTTAACTGGGAGAATAGGTGTGCTCGAATGTTTAAAGGCTCAGCCTTTCAAACAAACATACCAGTGTTAGAAGTTGCCAAGCGAGTATAATAGGTGCTCAAGTGCCTTACAATCTCTTTCAGCCTCTCCTCTGACACTTCCTCAATCAAATTAGCAATCCGTTGGTCGACTGTCGCTTGGGCAATGTGGGTGTGGCCAAAGAGCTCACTGTTTTCCCGTGATATCATAGGGACCTTATACCATCAAGAGTTCAAAAAGATATCAACAACAATTAGGAATAATATATATATATATGCATATTTGTGCGAATTCCCACCTGTGAAGTCTTCAGGACAGGGATGAACACCAGCTCTGAGTACTGGGCCAAAGGGGTGGAGAACACATCTCCTTTGACCACGAACCTATGTCTTGCTCTGGCATGCCCTTTTGTTCATTTCATTTCGCAAAATATGAGAACAAGGAATACGTGCATGTATGGCAGCAGAAGCGCACCTTCTTTGGCTTTGGAAAGGAAGAGAGGGCTTAGGGTGGTCTTCTGCGGCTGCTCCTCTCCATCTGGAAGAACAAGAATTTCGGATACAATCCCAAAGGAGGAAGCAGCTCCCTTACCACTAACTGGGCACTCCACAATCCTGCTCCCCCCCCCAAAAAAAACGTGGCGAACACGTTGTTCGTTTGTTCTTTCCACTCGCACACACTTCTTGGGGGGGGGGCAGCAGCACATCATAAAACAACAATCGGATTGGACTGGACTGGACATGTACCAAAGGCTATCGCTGGGGGAATATGGGGCGATTTGTTGAACAGTGGCGTGGGTGAAGGTGGTTGGCGAGGAAGAAGAAAAGAGATCCTCCAGCCTCTTCACGTCATCTGCGCTTGCTACAACCAACCCAAACGCTTCAAACCTATTTGAATGAAGAGTGTGAAGTTCCACCTCTCAAGATCGATAGGAAAGGAAGGCAAGATTACTCTCCACGAAAATCGAACGAATAGTGCAGTAGCTGCTGATAATCAAAACGGGTCTGGGAAGGTGTGACTGCTACCCAGCTGTATTCCTGCTGGGCTGCTGCATTTTGGCTAATTAGCACCACCAAGACCACTAAAGCAATTAGAGAGGCTGCTGAGTGAGACAACCACATATGTGCGGAGATATATCTTGGGCCAAACAACAAAGTGTTATGAGAAAAATTGTGAGCAGCAGTCAAGTCCGCCCCTTCTCCCCTCTGTCGTCACCTTGGATTTTGTGCTAGAGTTGTTATTACACCCACCCAGAAAAGTTGTGCGAAAAACAAACTTCTTTTCTTTACGGGAAAACGAAGATGGCTGAAGAAAGTTTGGCTCTCTTTTTCATTCCCTGGGTGCTTTATTATTTTTATGTTTTGGAAGATAAGCAGATCCTTTTAATACTCTGCCCTCAACTTTTTGGTGCCCAGACCTGCACAAATGCGGAAAGTTTATGAATGCAGCCACCCTGGAGAGATTGATTATTGAGGGAGGGTACCCTGAGATTTGTGACGGGCCGTAATGCAATCGCCAAGGAATGCGTTTACTTCATTGCGGACAACGTTCAGGTCCGCCAACAATTGCCCCAAAGGGCCATTATCATCAGTGCTACAAGTGGATCTATTGGAGGAAAACTGGCCCAATATTTCCCCTTCTCTGCTGTAGCTGGCATGCACCCCAACGGCAGACAAGTCACTTTTGGGCGGGGCAAGGTCATCATCATCCATCTTTTGTTGTTGTGTGTGTGTTTCTCTTGAGAATGCCACATTTATTTTCAAGGAAATGTTCTTCGAGAAACAAATTGTCTACAGCAAAAACAATTTTGGTTTCATTTAAATTCCTTTCAACCAAATAAATGTACCCAGGTAGTGTAGTGTGTTCTGGTGGCTTTGTTCTGGCCCCACTGCTCCATGTCTCTACGAATTCAGCTCCTTATTTCATTCACCCACCCAGTGATATCCCTCCAACGAGCTTGAATTGGCCTTCGTGGCCGATGGAAATACAGCTTTGTTGTAAAGAGACTCACCAACATGTAATGACAATGTATTGCATAAATAGTGCGATGCGAGTAGAGACGGAGCCCCCACACAAACACGAATTGAAACAACAACAACGTGTGTGTGTGTGTTTTTGGTTTCTGTCACACTGAAGTAAGCTGAAACTCTTTTGCTGATTTTTTTTTACACAACGTCAGGTGGGGTGCTTACGTAGCAATGGGCTTTGATTGCCATTGGGTCCAAAATCATTATATAAAAATGTGCCTCTCTCTCGATACACTACAGCCACCGCAGCTGCAGTAACACCACACTTCCCCCGCGGCCTTCATCTTCATCATTACCATCACCACAGGTATGCCGCCTGCTTGTAAATTGAAAGGTATGATAAATATACTCAATCCTCCCTTTCAATTTACATTTTTCATTCCCCACAAAATTGCTGCTGGGCAGGTGCTTTGTGAGAAAGAAGGGTCACACATGGAGGACCCCGATGGGTGGGTTATCATTGCTTCTTCTGCTGATCATATGAATACGTTGCCTTCAGGGGGCAGCCCATGTTTTTGTGTACAACCCCCCCCCCAAACAAACAAATCAGTTCCTGTGGGTAACAGATCTTTGAAGGCTTTGTCTAGCTCTGCAAGCCGCCTCCTTTCGTGCCAGGATCAACATGCAACTAGTTGCAGCAGAAGAGACCGTGGAAGCAGTGTTGCTCCTCCATGGGGTAGGATGTATGAAAGCGCTTTGTGGTGGGAGCTCGAGGCTGGGCGGCAGTACACACGCCTCATTGGTCGTTTCTTCCCTTCGCTGACAGTGCCAGCACAAAGAACAGCAGCACGCTGCAAACAGATCAAAAAAGCACTGACTGAAGCCCACAGCCTAATTCAGCAAGAGAAAATGAGACTCGCAGAAGACTGTGCTCGTTATAAAACTGACCAGGAGGTAAATATCAATCTCTTTACCCAGAGTCTATAGACTCCACTCCCATTCACACCATACAAGAGGGAGAGGGAGGGTGTTGCTTTTTGTTTTGTAAATAATGTGAGCAAATGGTCCAGGTTAGAACCCAGTGGGAAAATGGATTGCTAAAGAGATGGGAGGATAAAAAGAAGCTACACGAAGGTAAATCAAACGCACAAATAATTGAAGACACTTCTCTAGGAAAAGGAACAATTGTACAATATGGGGATGGACAGAGATCAACAGATGTGATAATTGACGCAAAGCAAAGAGAGGCAGGCACACCACAGAGTAGTCAGAGAGAAGAGGAAAAGAAAAGCGAGGCAGTAGGCGAAAAAAATGAAAATGGAATACATAAGAAGAGAGACTCCGTTATTCAGAGGACGCAACTCGAGAGGCGAGAGGAAGATGGCCATGAATTGGAAAGGGAAACGTTGAGAGAGGAAGGGAGGAAGCGCTTTGAAGAGTGGAAGCGGAAGAGACATACTTGGGAAGAGGCCAACAACAAATCAATACTTATGGAGCTCAATCTCTATGAAGAGCAGCAAGACGAAATTGCAAGAGAAAAAGAAATGGGTGATTGGGAGATAATTGCTGCAGAACCCTCAAGCCAACAATTACGTCAAAAGGAAAGCATCAATGAAGTACAGCCGGCCGTCAGAAGCTTAGAAGGACAGAAAAACGATGAAGGCACGTTATGTGCAATTGAAGAAGAACCTGGTATGCCTACTTTTCCTGACCTTTACTTTGTGGTGCGAGTGTCAATTTGATAACTAATGGTAATTTATTCTCGCTCTCCAAGATATTGTAAATATTGAGGGAGAACAAACAGAGAAAGATTATGTAGAGGATGAGTCAGTCAAAGAACGAGCTTTTGCTTGCTTGTCTTCGTATGTTCAGGCAAATTATTACCACCTCGTATTAAATTCTTTTTTCGGGTGTTTCCTAATATCCCCCCCTCGCATTAACAGCTAAGCAAGCAACACTTTGGTGAAGAAAATGTACAGTTTATTCCATTTGCTTTCCCCTTCAGTAAAGCTAAAGCTTCTTTTCACACTTGGAGAAACTCTCTATGGTACTTTTACCACGTCAATTTTTGCAGAGACTTTTGAATCAACCAGTTGTGAATTATACCGTAGCTAAGAAGATTGAATTGGTATATATGTTCCAGGTTCGCTCCAGCGGGTTTTTCTCATATGGTGGATGGCAAAGTACAAGTGGGTGCCTGGTGGGTGCCTTACTACCACATGCGGCTTACTGTTGCCACTACGTTCAAGGCCCGGCTACTCATGTGCGATGGTAGCTCTAGAGAGATCATCGTTGATCGCCAGCGCAGCTACGAGGATCTGACTCTGTGTGGCGTTCCTCTTGAACACGACCACACATCTCTCATCCATTACATAGACGATTACTCGTTCACAGCTATTCCTCTGCCTCTGCCTGATAAGGGCACGGAAGGGGAGATTCTCACCAGTGATCCAACTTACTTGGAAGAAATGAAACAGAAGAAAAGGACAGCAGTTATTGACACCATGCACGATCATGACATTGACGTTGGAGTCAAGGACATTATTAGTGTCGGAGAAGCATGGAAGTATGCCGAAAAGAAAATTATAGCAAAAGAAAAAGACGACTGTAGACAGAAGATCACTATGGAGCACAACCCACAAAAGATTCAGCAAATGCTGGTGACAAAAATAGCGTTTAAGGACAAACCCTCCTATTCTATCATCTATGCGCCTGTCTACTTCATAAGATACACTTACAAGGACAAAAGGTACCTAGTAATTTCAATCTTTTGTCTATACTTGGGTACAAATCTTAATGCATCTCACTGGACATTTTCAGGTACGTTTATGGAGTGAATGGTCAGACAGGCAAAGCCCATGGGCAGAGGCCGTATGGGGTTGGTAGCATGTTGGGTGGAGGAATCGGCATGTTGGAGGACATGTTCGGCATTAACGACCTCCAGAATGCAGGCATTCTGTCAGGTCAGGTAATTGATCTACAAATCTTCACAGGTTTTTATATTTATTTTGATCTCATCAGAGGCGTTGACGGATGGGTGGCGCTTTGTCAGGTCTTGAAACGAATAGATAACTGTCCTCATTACATAGAAGACTCCTGGTACTTGGTGTTTCCGCCCTCTCACTCCTACGTAATTACCTCTGCTACCGGCTTCCTGACCCTGCATAACCAAGGCCACGAGGTCTCTCTCCCTAAGTCAAACCAAGGCTTATGGCTAGCCATACATATCTCTCACATCACACACCCGTTACCATCTGTTTTTGACACTTGTGTCTTAGGACATTGTACTTTCGTCAATGCCACGAGGCGGAGACAAAATAATTGGCACGCACTTGCTATCAGCTCATGCAACTGAGACATTTGACTATAAGGTAAGCATTTACACTTTAACAATTCTCTCTCTCTCTCTCTGATGCTGGTGTGTGTGTGTCGAATGTGCTGACTGAATTGGTGAATATTGGGGGCAGGGGAATTGGTGCATTGAAGTGAGAAATGCGAGTGGCACAGGACTGCCGAACTTGGGCCTCCTAAATTATCAGACATATGGTACCGCTACCCCCTCCCCCTTTTACTACCCACTTCCCAAAATCGACAATCGGGACTCAACCGGATATCACATTGCAGCACCAACCAATTGAATCTGCGCTTCTTCCTTCTTCTTTCTTTAAAACATCTCTCATCTCATCTCATCTCATGACAGGAGGCAGCCATTTTGGTAACAAGCTGGGTATGTCCTACTGGCTCCTCTAAGAAGAAGAAGAAGAACAACAAATAGAACCCCCCCCCATCATCATGTGTGATTTTTGTTCCTAAATAAGATAAATATTGGGCGCATCATTCATTCATTTATTTATTTATTTATTGATTTATTGAAAGATTGAATGAATTTGTCTAATTCGTTCGTTGTCGACAACGGGGGGGGCAACATGGTTCAGAAAAAGCGAACAACATCTCTCGCCCCCGCACCATTCCTTCTTTTTCTGGTCAAAGTGGCTTGTTGCAGTTGAACCATGTCTTTCGGTGCGGGGGTGGGCCAAAAGTACAAAACGCTTGGAAATGAGACGGACAGCAGCGACATTGAATACATTTCGGAAGATGAACGGTTGCCTAAGGGGAGAGAGCACTCGGGGCTCATCAATGATGGCGGCAATTACCGCTATCAGCAATCTCCAAAGGGGGCAAATGAGGGAGGAGGCTTCTCTTTGGAAATCATCACACGCGCTGTGATGGACAAATTGCAAGATAAAAACTTCATCTTTATGGTTCTACTGCTCCTCTTCGTTATTGGATTTGGTACAGCCAACCGCGTCATCTACAAGATACAACTGTACCCTATGCCTTCCCCTCACAACTCCCGCTATTGTGTCACAAGTTCCTCTTTTCATCTCCTCTTCTTTTTGTGGTGGTACAGCACTCCTATGGGTCGTTATGCCATATTCATATCGTGGGTTATAACGATAGCATACTGCTTCCTATACTTTGGCATCTTCGCTGTGCGGCGATATGGCCTCTGCATCATCACACCAGAGATGGTACAACTTCTCACTGCCAAGCAGCATATGTTAACATCTTTTCTTTCACGTTGCCACGACCTCATGCTTGACTTGCGATTCCAACCAACTATCACCCTGCTTGGATCCTGGCTTGAATTTCTTTTTTGATTTCAAAACGAAAAACAAAAGGTTGCGTATGTATTCTCGCGCAGAGGAATCAAAATCATAGTGTTGGGACTGATGGTAAGCAGAATCTTTCCATAACTTGTATATGTATTATATTCGTGTATGAGAATGATGAACAAAGAAAAGAAAAGAACGAACGATTCCAATGTCATGGTGGGGGCTTCATAAGATTGTTAGTAGTCTGCTGATTTGGTTTTGTTTGGCAAGGATGCTCTGGGATTCGTTTTGGGCATATTTGCAGCACGAAAACTGACTGGCTTTCTGCTAACCCTACTGCCCCAGGTACGGTTCCCAACAAACAAAGGATAACACAAACCATCATCTTCTCTTGCTGCCCTTTCCTCTGTGTTCGTATAAAGGACTGGAGGTGTACAAATTCATGTTTGTTTGTGGTTGCAGGTTATCATACCCATGACGATGATCATAAGCCTGGTTGCTCTTAAAGCACGTTACCACTGGGGTCAGGTCATAGGAGCAGGTTTTCTGGTTGGTGGCGTTCTCGTCTCTCTCATACCCGTCTTAACACACAGCGTAACTACTTCCACAAATCTATTCTTGTCCACAAGCATGCAACATAATTTTATTCGCAGAAAGTTCATGTATGATGTGCTGGACTGTGTGTGTGTGTGTGTGTAGGGTACTGGTGAAGGAGGCTGGAAGATAATTCTTTGGGCTGGCCTTTATCTACTTTCCATTGTGCCCAATTCAGTATCCTTCATCCTAAAAGAAAAAGTCTTTGTTGAAATGGTAAGAGAGATACAAAATCCCTTCGACAATCGATTTCGTTTTAACTAACTAAATAACAATGGGATGCAATTGGCTTTTATTATTAGCCTTCAATGGATATCTTTGTGGTGAACAGCTTTGGTTCCCTTTGGCAGCTCCTTTTCTGTGTGCTTCTTTTCCCGCTGGTTCTCGTGCCTGGATTTAGCCCTGGTAAGGATTTTATTAACAAATAAATATTAATAATCTACTCTTCCAAAAATGAGCTGCAGCAATACAAACGGGATAACATCTTTGCTCTCTCTCTCTCTCTCACACACACACACACACCTTCCTGTCACGTAATAGTAACATTTGATACGATTGAGGACTACATTCCAAATGGCGCACAGTGTCTCATTGGATTTACTCCAACCGAAGCTGACGACTGCAATGGTACACTGTCTTATATTTACACAGCTACTTGGGTCCTGATATTTTACCCTTGCTAAGGCTGGTCTCTGGGAAGATCAATCACTAATCTCCAAGTTTGCTACAGGGGAGCCCTGGCTTATGATGATGTATGTAACCGTCAACCTCAGCTGGAACGTATCCTTTCAAAAAGAAGAAAGTGTATTTTGTAACTAAACCATGGCTTCAGAGAAGAAAATGCACAGTTTTTGTTTTTACCCGACCTTGACAAGCATTACAGATATCTTTGCTACTTTTACTTAAGAAGGGCGGTGCTGTCTTCACTTTCATTGGAGCAGCGGTAAGTGCCTCCAAGTGTTGTGAAGTTAACATAACAATCCTCCTTACTCAACTTGTTCTCTTTTGTCACACAGGTCTCTTTGCCTCTTTCTCACTTGGCATTTGCCATCAGTAAGTGTGGCCAACATCTTACGCTTACATATAACATTTATGAACTTCTCAAGCCCAAACTTACTACCACTGTAACTAACGCGACACGAAATAATCACACACCACCGCAGACTGGCCAATCTATGGCGGTGAGAAGCTGCAATGGCTCGACATTTTAGGCCTTTTCATAGTGTTGGCTGGTGAGAGAGGCCGCGGACCTTCCATATGAATTCTTCTTTCGTGTCGTGACCAGACCGGTTCTCTCAACCAATCTTTTCTCTTTTTATCTCTGTAGGTCTTATCATATACAGGTACTTCGCCCTTCTGCAAAAGAAGAAAATGGATGCCCAGAAGCTTCTGGCCTCGCCAGTTGTCGTCGTGCGCGAGGAAGAGGAACAAAAGATCCTCGACGACGCCGACCTCCAGCGAAAGAAGTTTTAACCCCCCCCCAATTCCACAGGTGTTGTTGCTCCCATTCTCATATGAGCCAGACACACACCCACACACCATTTTTTTTTTCGTTCAATCGTACCGACCTGAGGTTGGTGAGAGATGCCTTTTGCAAAAGAAGAAAATAGACACGCAGAAAGAAGAAGACACTGTCACCTCAATTTTTTTCTTCTAAGCAAGGTCCTCTCAGTCGTGATAATTCTTACAAGAAGGTTCAAATTCTTTGTCCCATTCCCCTATGTGGGGGAGCGCAGTGTCACCTTTCTTGCTGCTGCTGCTGTATTTGTCCAGCTTCGGGTGCAGCAGTGCCTTTCTTTGAAAGATGATGTCTGTCCTGAGTACGTACTTCACTCCGCTCTCCACTTTTGAGCCCTCGTGCAGGGTGCTGCTCGAAAATATGAAAATTTTCAATCAACCATCACGACGTGAGACAAATATGAGTGAGAAAGAAAGAAAGAAAAACTATTTTCTCTCTCTCTCTCTCTCTCTCTCTTACCTGTGAATATTAACAAGAGCCTTTCCTGCAGCAGGGACCACTCTGATTGTTGGTGTCTTGTTCTCAATGTCCCGCAGAAACCGGCTGCATACACACAAAGGAAAGAAAGGAATAAGCATCAATTGTGTGTGAGAGAGAGAGAGTCTTTTGGCCAACCAGTGTTGTTTGTTGGGATAGAAGCTCGTCTCTCCACCTTGGAACCCCTCGTTCAGATACTTGTGGGAAAGAATGAGTTGGTATTACTGTTATGATGATATAAAAATATAAGGGCTAGCACCCCGTCGCTCACTTACCAGTACGAGAGTGAGGAAAGTGCGCTGTTGATATGTCTCCCCTTGTGCGTTCACTACCTTTCTTTTGTAGCAGCCATCCATGTGCTCAGGATACTCCTCATTCTTACCATATCTGTAACCAACATTTCCCTCTGTCAACACACCACCACCACGCAGCAGCAACATTCTTAATGAGGGAAGAGCACTTGTAGAACCGCAAGCGTGCGACAAGGCCACAGTGCTTCCACTCTTGCCCACCAGCAGCAGCGCTGAAGTGAGGCGAAGATGTCATCCAAGATAGATCAGGTTGGAGAAAGGGCTTCAGCTTTTCATATAATTCGTCAGCCAGCTTCTGATCTACAATGACTGTGAAACTGTTGGTTCGAGCATCTTCCCTGCCCGTGCGTCCTGCAAACACTGGCAATTAATCAACATGCAATAAACACCTAGAGGTACAGTACCATGGCCTCCTCCAGAAGGAGGGGAAGCTCTAAAGCCCTCCGCCTCGGCATCACAAATCAATTGGTTGCATTCATTTGGCGAAAGGAAATTGTCGATGGTCCAAATCTTTTCTCCCTTTAGCAACGTTCGCTCTTCCTTCCTGCTCATTCTTTGGATTTGTGTTCAAGCCAGCTGGCCAAACTAAGTTCTATGGCCACACTGAAAGATTTTTTTCAGAAGAATTCAAGAATTGTTTCACAGAAAGACCAGAAGACGTCATGACAGCAGCAACAACAACAAAGAGAGGCAGAGTAAAGTTGAAGGCAACTGCTTTCCCACCCAAAACATCTCTCCAACCACCCAGAGAGAGAGAGAGAGAAGTCAAACAACATAAGCAATTGTTAAATGGCTTTTGTGCATTATGTCTAGTCGTCATCGTTGTAGTGGAGTGGTAGTTGTGGTGGCAGTAGTAGTAGTTGTGTTTGCTTGCTTGCTGAAAAACGCTGCGTGACACAATGAAGGGCAACTGAGGGTTGGGGGGGGGGTTTAGGATTTAGGAGGACGAACGATCGTTTTGGTAGTGTTGGTGATGGTGGTAGTCATGCTGCTGCTGCTGCTGCTGCTGGTGAGTGTCCCACCTGCTCCTGCGTTCTCTTCTCTCTCTGTGGTCGTCGTCATTGTCATCTCTATCCAGGGAGGGCGACCTGCGTCTCTTGCTGCGCTCTGGTGAGTGCTGCCACGGCGGAGACTGCTGCTGCTGCTGGAGGTGGTGCGACGTGCTTCGGTGGCTGCTTTGGCTCGTTCCATGGAACTGTTTGAAAAGGTTGGGGTTGGGAGAGGGCACGTACAAGTTAGTGTGTTACAGTTAGAAAACCTCGCAGCAGCAATTATGGAACATATGTCAAGCGTACGTGATGATATTGAGAGCCAGAAGGTGCGTCAGCGGGCTGGTGGTGGCGAGAGGCCTGTGTATCTGTGTCTGGATATGAATACGCAAAGGCTGATGATGTGGCAGAGTCCTCTTTCTTCTGCATGCCCAGCTGTGCCTTTATTGGCCCAAAAAGAATGCCTCAAGATGGTGAGCATTACTAAAAGGTACCATGGCTAAGAAAAAACGTACAAGAAGAGCATGAACGGGGTTAGTTGTAGGCGCTGATGAAGCATAAGATGGGTCAAGAGTATGGGGCGGCTCCATGGGCTGGGTCGCTGCTGTGACTGCATCCTCCATGCGCCGCACTGTTGCTGTTCCATAAATGCCCCGCCCCTCCCACAATCGTAACAGCTGTATGTGCAACATAACATTGTGTCAGCCTTGAAGTTAGGCATCAAGATTTCTGTAGGCAGTGGAGTTTTAGTGCCTGAATAATCTTATCTTGGTGCTCAGGAGGCTGGTCGTGGTATGCAGCACGAAGCATAAACACAACAGGGAGCTTGAAGGCCTCGCTCATAGAGTCCAGTGTGCCAGCTTGCTCTCGCTTCGACCGCCTATATGGCATGGAAATTGACTTGATTAAACCAAGCTGCAACAAATTAAGCCTTTGAAGGGAGCTATGTACGCGTGGTGAAGGACATCATTGACTAGGTAAAGAAGATGTAGTTTCTTTTCCCAGGAGTCTGCCTCTTCCACAGTTGCTCTCATAAAGATAGCAATAGATTCTGCTTGGCCCCAGTGCTGAAATATCCAGTCTTTTCCTTGCTGTGGAGCAAGACATAAATAGGTCACCAGGCGATATTGTCTCTCATGCGCAGTATTAACAGATCGAAGCAGCTTCTGTTTGTCATTTTTTGGAGGAAGGGGGAAATACCTTAATCGACTCCTTGGTGCCATCGAGGGTCTGCAGGAGGTTGGCCAACTCTCGCTTGTCTTGCAGAGAAAGAGGGCCGCTTACCTGATGAAGAAAAGCATTGGCACAATGAGTGAGGAGGGGAAAGGGAAAAATCACGGTTCTGATCTTTCTTAAGGAGTATGCATAATCTGGTTATTGTACAATCATCAATAGATACTTACAGCACCAGGTGATAAGACGTCGGTCTCCAAAGCTGGGCTGCCTGTACCACATTAATTATAGAATCGGTTTTCAATTAATATAATTAAAACCTGTGATACATAATCTTCAACTTTTCAAATGGATTTCATACTTTGTGGCTTAGGAGCGCGTAAGGAGTACACTTTCCAACGGTAATAATCATGCCATTCGTTTCCTTCCTGCAGGAACTGTAATTTGGGGTTGTTCCTTTCCTTGTCTTTCATCATGTTCTCAAATGCTGGTCCGTTTCGCTGCACGTATTCTGCCATCTTATCAATAATGTTCTGTAAATTCGGATCTTTTCCACCCAAGTTCCATTAACACAAGAGATTTAGTATTAAAAGACAAAAGATAAGACTGAAAACAACAGTCTTGAGGGAGATAGTACCCGTAGGGGCTGAAGGAGGAGAAGAAGAAAGAGGAGGACTGGGAACAGGCCCTCTGTCCTCCAGACCGGTCTCTATCCGTCCGTAATTAATCTTCATTGGTCTGCTCATAAATAAATTGACGTGTCGGGTTAGCAAGTCAAAAACACACTTAAATAAATAAATAAATCGTCCATGAGGACTGGGGTGTTGCCTTGAGCCCAGGTATTGGCCAGAAAGCTGACGCTTAGCGTTAGTTGCTGATTCAACATTGTCAAAGTTCACAAAGGCACAGTTCTTCGCGGGTAGTAGCTTGATACTCTCAATACGCCCGTATGCTGCAAATCTCTCCCTGATCATGTCCTCGGTTACGTCACCGCTTACATTACCAATCCATAAGTTTTTGCTGCGCGGACCTGTATCCTCTCGCATATCCCTTCCTTCTTTTCCATCTCGCCGCTCCTCTGCCTATTGATCCCCACAGAATATAACGAATAAATACACCAAGCTCAGCAAGTTGGTTGGTAAACACACGACCGCTCCAAGTATATGTATGGCAAATACCTTTCCCCATCCGACTCGTATCTCCTGTCCGTGAATAATTTTACCATAGGAATTACGATGTGCAGCCATGGCCACATCTAAGTCTACAAAGTTTACGAATGCACAATTCTTGTGTGGTACTATCTAGTCTCGTAGCGAAGATGTGAGATGCATTAGCACTGTCTATTACATCTGGTACAATGAAGTTAAGTAGCGTACCTTAATGCTTTCAATGCCGCCAAACAGTTGGAAGACCTCTCTCAGCTCCTGCTCATTCGTCTCTGGATGTACGTTACCCAACCACAACGAACGCGAAGGCTTCTATCTCCCAAATACAAACATGCGGGCCACGTGAGAAAACAGATTCAAGCATTTAAAACTCAGAGTTGTAAGAGCAAGAAACAAGAGTGGTCGTGAAGGTTATATTAAATATGTGGTGGAGGCATGAGATACTTCGTCAGGTCTTGGCGGCCGGCCGCCTGGGGGTCCATAGAAGCCACCACGGCCACCTCCTGGGCCACGAGGCGAGAACCCTCCTTGCTGCCCATGGAAACCCCCTCCTGCCCCTCCTCCGTAGTAACCTTCATCTCGACCGCGCCCACCTCCGCCTCCGTAGGGTCCTCCCATTCCATAGCCTTCAGCAATGCACCGTACCATTAGTGGACCTGAAACATAGAATATTGGAGCTGCAAACTTACCTGGGGTACCGTATGCACCGCCATATGAATGTGTGGCATAGGGGGACTGTCCATAAGGGGCCCCATAGCCATAAGGACCTAGCCATGATCCGACCACCCAAACCTCACAAATAAACAACAAGGATGGAGAAAAAGAAGACGAGAACAGTACCAGCGGCGTAGCCTCCAGCGTGGGGGTACCCATAGGCCCCTGTCCCCTGTCCCATTTGGGCCATCTGCAGGCAACAATGCGTCATTCGTTGCAAGAAGGAGGGTTTAGAGGGGAGGGAGGCAAACATGTGGATCCTCTTGATAGTAATTTTGGTAGCCATATTGGTCACCGCCTGGCGGAGGGGGCTGTCGCTCAGATGAATCTTCTCCAGAGATGCCCTGTTCTAACTCGTTTGAGGACTATTTACAAGACCAGAAATTATGCCTCACTGTTTCGTCCAGGATAAATGCGTTACGGGGGGGGGTAAGAAAGAACATTACCGTCGGTGTGGCCTTTGGCGCTGATTGTGCTGCCACAGATGGTGTAGCACCTGGTGGACCCGTTTGCAATTTCAAGAATTGCTCGTAAAAAGAGCCATCATTGGAGAAAGTGTTCGCCATCTCTCTCTCTCTCTCCTCTCAGCGCTCACTTTTTCAGGAGGAGCCGAAAACGCTTATTCCTCCCCCCCCTCCAACAGAAAGGAGTTGCCCCCCCCCACTGCCGCCAAATTTATTTTCAATTTTTATTTTACAATTGTGATGTTGGATGGTTATTATTATTATTATTATTTTCAGCTTATTAACATCACCCCTAAACACAACCTCGGGACGTTAACGAAACAAATAAATAATAGAACTGCTGGTGGTCGGAGGAGCTTGAAAGATAATTGAAAGAGTTCATTAGCTGGAGCCTTCATAAGAGGAGAATTCTTCTTCGGTGGGGCCACTAGCACTGGAAGGGGCTGCAGTAGAGATGGAACCTGAGTAGTAGTGGCGACGTGGAGAACCTACTCCCAGAGGAAAGTGGAACATTGATGATTTGTGGCGCTTCTTGACCGCCGAAGGGGCTGCACCAATACCCTCTCTCTGTACAGATTTATCATACAGGTCATCCTCGTCCAGAGGCTTCATATTAAGTAGAAACTCTTGGATAAACTCCACAGGAATCAAGTTGTAAACATAAGGCTGAAAGGAGGTTATCTGGCCAACTATCCTTGCCACCATCTGTCTCTTCTCAAAATTGATCATCTTGCCATCGGCTTCCTGACAGCCCTGCTCTATGAAACTGTTACATCGTCAAAGAAGCACTAGTATTTCTCTTCTCTCACCTCACTAGCCGCACAAAGGATACATCAAGTCTTTTAGAAATACTCCAATATATGGTACACAGGGCGGACTCAAGGTATTCAGTCTCTGCCGGAACATTTTAAAGTTTTGGGGGATTGACATCAGCTCTCTGAGCTCTTCAAACATGTCCCACGCCTTACGGGGCAGATTCTGTTCAGAAAGGACACATTCCATTAGGAATTTGTCACGAAAGTTTGTCGTTGGAAAGGTGGGCCCTACCCTCCATGTCTGCTTGAGCCGCTGGACAGGAGAAGACTCTAATCCAGAGAGAATCTCCATTACTCCGTTGAAATTCTTCAGCTCCAGACATTTCTGATGTTCGAAGTATAGAAAGCAGGTCAGTCCAGTAACTAATGAGTTGCCAAGCCACATCACCCACCTGAGCAATGATCAAAAACCGGTTTACAAGAACAACTCGGTGTTCTACTGTTTCTGCACTTACTATCTCAGTGGCCAGCCACCCGGATATCTGGAGTTCATTGAGGAGGACAAATGAACGTTATAGTCCATACCATACACAAGGGAAGGAAGGGAGTGAGAGCTTCACGTCATTAAAGCGATGTATCATGTTCATGATTCCCGGGGCCCGTTTCTTCTTGTCTGAGCGAGTCCAGGACTGTTTAAGCCATTCCTTGGGCTTGATGTTTCGAAACAAATCTGATTCAATAAGTGTCATTTGGCGGGCGACTTCTTCAGGGTGCAGGTCCAGAAGGTACAGAGATGTAGAAGTCACATTGATTGGAAGGTAAGGCACAGGGGGCCTCTCGCTCGTAACCTTCCTTTCTGCCAGTGAAGACATCTGATAGCCGCCTTTCTCAAACTGATGTAATGCATACAAAAGACATACCCATAAGTTCTTGATATATCACAGGTCCGAATGTAAGATTGGTTGTTAACCTTTTCCTCAATGAAGAGTTTAAATTTTTTATAAGCGCCTTCAATGCCATGGGTGGCCATGTTATCTACATCTTCCATGAGCATGTGAAGCAGCGCTTTGTCGTTCTCCAAAAAATCATAGTAATGAAAGTCCATCCAACGCTTAATGAAATGAATGATCCTGGGGTGTAATAAAACAACTTAATGGGGATCTATTAATGCTTAACGTGAGCAAGAAGATCACTCTGGTACCTCTTTCTCACAATGCCGTAGGTCTCTGGATGAGTCTGGGGTCCTACACTGTTGAATGTGAAGTGATGTCAAGGATTACAACATGTGGCAGATATGAGCTAAAGTGACACAGTTAAAAGGATATCTATTCATTAGACATTCTAAAAGTATTTCTGGGGTGGTAAAGTCTCTGTAAGTGAACAGAAAATCTGTCTCATACTCCACATCTAGTTTGTATCGGATGGTTAGTAACAACGCAACCAATAAACATTGAAATGTTTTACCTCTTCCTAATTCATGGGCCAGTAGGCCGATAAGCTTGGCCAATGTGCCTCTTTGTGGACCTGTATATTCTTCTGTCCTAACAAACTGAAGATCTTCCTGGTCTTCCAAGGTATCAAAGAACCTTCGTGGACGGGCCTCTTTGTCCTGGGCTGAGAGTGCCGAAGAAGATCCAGCCCCTGTTCCTAAGGATGCTACTAATCCATCCCTTCCGCCACCTCTTGTGCTCAAGCTCTGAGTCTTTCCCTACCCATGCGCAAGTTAGAAGAAGAATGAATAAGGACAAGTAAAACATAGGGAGCTGGACCTTATCACTGTTCTTGGATGGGTGTTTGTCGCTGGAGGCCGATAGGAGTTCAGAGTTTTTTTCTTGCCATTTGAAGAGGTTCTGGGCAGTCTTGTCATCGTAGACTATCTGGTCTCCCTTAACCTTCACAGCCCTTTTTTTACAGTTACTCTGAAGAGTACTGATGGTTTCCAAGAAGTCACCAGGGGTAACAGTATCGTCTACTATGGTTGGAATGCTTAGCCTTCTTAGGTTCTTGAGAGGTGTGCTTGGAGTGTTATTCATAATGGATGTGCCAGCAGTTACACCCCTTTTATTAGTGTGGCTCACTGGCAGCTTAACCTCATTGCTGGACCTTACAATCTGATTACATTCCTGAATATGTGCCACATGCTGGAAATACGAGGTGCATATGGATTGGTAAGTCCGCATGATACGACTCAGGAAAAAACCAAATAGAAAGGAGCTACCTTGCTTTTCTTGGGAGTCCTTGCTCGCTTTCGTACAGGTTTTCCTCCACTACTATTTCCCAGCTCCTCAGCATCCGAAGTGATTATAAAAGAGGTACGGCTACCCACTCCAGACTCAGATAAGAATTCTCCTTGTTGCTGATGGATATCTGATCCTGTATTCTTGTTACGCAATGATTTTGACTCTCGGACAGATGACCTCTTGTCTTTGGTAATTGAAGGAGAATTCTTTGTAGCACGGCCTTTGGTAGGTTTAGAGGGGGCAACGGTTGTTAAGTCGAGCAGAGGCACTGCTCCTCTACTTATGTAGGAACGACAATATGTGAACAAATTATTTTGAAAATTCTGTTGGTTTGTTTGGTACTTACTTTGGGAAAGGTGCTGGTGCCGCAGTAGACCTACGATGTAAGAACTGAGAGGACCCAGGTGTGGAACCGGATGTTGTCAGATGACGCAGGGACGAGAAGCGAGGAGAAGAAGGACTTGATGAAGTTAGTGAGCTCTCCTCCTCAGTTGTCCACCCGTCATCCTCCAGCAGGAGCTCCTGTCCACAAGCTCCATTCCATCTTTCCTCTCCTGTTTCTTTCCCACTTTCAGTAGAGATATCGTCATCTGAAGAATCCTTTGCAAGAAGAAGGAATCAGTTGGCAGGAAAACTATAGCAGGAAAACAAGGGGCTTACTCCGGAGTCTGAGGATGAGATAATGGACAGGTCGGGACGACTGATACAGTCTGATCTTCCCTTGTTTGCGCTCAGATCAGGCATGGAAATAGTCTTTTTCATGCTATTGTGAGTATTTGGAGAGGTCTGAAGTGGAAAGATGAGTGCATGTTCTCTATCAATTTACAAGACCTGTTTACCTTGTCCTGAAGCTCAGGTTGTGGAGAGACAAATCCAGCTTCTTTCTTCTCAGGTGCTCTCTTTTCGTGCGATCCCACATTTAGCCTTTGTTTAAGGTCCAAAGTTTTCTTGGGAGCTGATCGTCCTTTGCTAGAATCTGGAGAAATTGTCTGCTGAGCCACACCTGATTGGGGATCGCATTTGGAATGAGAACGAGCCGAAGGAAGAACTCAGCTAGATTTACGTACTCATGCTTGCTCTGTGGCTTGAGGGAGAGGTTCCTACATGATCTGCCTTTAGCTTAAGCAAGGGATTCACTGTTACCTTTTCACATTCTGTTACAGTTTTACGTCTAAGTGCTGCATAATTTAGGAGAAAAAAAATTCGTTACATCGAACTGAGAAGCAGGGGAGAAAATCGGAGTATAGAGAGGACTCACCAGAGTGCAGAGGAGGAGGTGTGGCTTTTTCAATGGTTGAATGGGACTTTACAAGTGAGCTAATGGAAGAAGACAGCTTTTGGGTAGTGTGTATGTACAGAGGGTTGATCACTTGGTGCTCTTTGTCAGAGCCTGCTCTTTTTCTGGGAGCACTGGCTGGAGTAGTATGTTCTTGAGAAAAGGTTGCTACTTTCACCTCTTTCCGCTGCTTCTGGTACTGGATAAGATGATGCTTATGGGCGCTGGATATATCTTGATAGATTCGTGGAAGACCTTTTGAAGACCCTCGAAGACTTCCATGTGGTCTCTTCCTATCTATCTCTGCTGTTGAGGTGGAAGAGGGCTGCACTGCCTTGGTAGGAGTTATGGGGATAGAATGACCTTCCTGTATTGCTGTGGTCCTTTGGAGTCCTTCTTTCATATTCTCCAATGTGGCCCCATTGGGAAATGAAGGGCATGAAGAAGATAGTGCGGTAGAGGTTGGAGAAGAGGGTACCCTGAGAGGAACGGTAACAGAAGCCGAGGTTTGAGAAGAAGGCGAGGATTTGAGGAGTGAAGAAGAATCCCTTGGTGAGAGAGGATTGCACTTGGGCTTCTGGCGAGGTTTTGGTCTGGACTTGATTCCTGGACTTCCTGCAGAAGGAGGGCTATCTTTGGAGCTGGGCATTAAATACTCTCTATCTTTGTCCTTGTTTTGCTCACTCTCCTCAGAGTCCGTCTTGGAAAGGGACCTAATGCTTGACGATGATAGTTGATTTCTGGGATTCTTCACTCTCACTAGACATGACCCTCCGCTCAACTCTTCTCTCTGTTCCTTCGGTTCATGATCCTCATTCAGTTCTGGATCCAGCTCAGGTGTTGAATACTCAATTTCTGCAGCCGTACCATCCTCAATTTTCTTCTTTGACTTCCTTGTTCTTTTTTTCTTCCTCTCAGATCTTCCCCTTCCGAACACAACTTTCTCCTTATCCTCATAAGAGTTATTTAGTTCCATTGCATCGCTCTCTCTATCTGAATACTCTTTGTTTTTCTTCAATTTGATGCTTTTTCTGGAGTCTGCCTTTTTTCTAACCATTTTCTTCTTTTTGCCTTTCGTCTTCATATGTTCATATCCGACGCTTTCTCCTTCTGTCTCAGTCTCAGTGTCTTCAATGTCTTTGGAATTGAAAGGGATAGCCAACATCTCCTTTTTCTCCTCCCTTTCTGTTTCTCTTTCTCCCTTCTCCTCTTGAAATTCTCTCTTAAGCACTGCAGTAAACTGTCCTAAGTTGGATGATTGTCGGGTATTTTTAGGAGGAGGGGTATCAGCTTGAGGAACAGCAGAGTTCCTGCGATAGTGCTTACTGGTATACTCCCCTACATCGCAGACATTACCTCCAGTAGAGCCTATATACATGTTGAGAGTGTTTGTCTGACCATTAAAGACAGCAGCCTCGCTTGCAGTGAGGGAGTTGGGAAGTGACTTTCTCCTTGATTCTATTATACCCGATGAGGTAAGAGTCCTCTTCTTTTCTCCATTCTCTTTACTGGAAGAAGAGTGTGTAGAGTAATTACTCCCAGGAGAAGAGTTGAAGGAATCGCCATGGGGGCTACTTGAAGCAGGATTGTGTTCCAGGCGCCGACCCGATACATTGGACAAAGATACCAGATAGAGAGAATGAGTATTTGTGGAGGATGTGGTCCTGATGTGAGAATACTTTGGAGGGGTGGTTGTAGAATCAATAGGAGGTGAATTGCGCAGAGGAGCAGATACTGCTGTTTCCACAGAGGGCGCAGACGCAACTAGAGAAGTTGTAGAAGAGCGCTGAGATGTACTAAGCCCTTCAGTAGGTAAGAAAGATGGATCTGAAAGTGGAGGAATAGGAACTGGAATTGCAGGGGAAGAGGAATATGGGGATAGAGCTGAGGGAATAGACATGGGGATTGGGTTTCTGTCGAGACTTAGTTTGCGTATATTCGGAAGCTGATATATCTGAACAGGTAGTTTGGAGAGCAGGTTATCGTGAAGGGCAACCTCCTGTAGCATTTGCAGGTTGAGAAACCCTTCCGGAAGTACGGATATGGAGTTGTGCTCGAGGCTAAGAGATTGGAGCTGGGTGAGAGAACAAGACTCCACAGGAAGGGCTCTTATCTTGTTGTTGGCCATGTTGAGTCGTCTGAGCTTCTTCAGCTTACCTATATCGGAAGATATTGCCTCGAGCTTGTTGTTTGCGAGAGAGAGCTCTTCCAGGTTTGTCAGTTGGAAGAAGGTAGAAGGCAAAGAGGACAGAAAGTTGTTGTCCATGTTAACAATCTTGAGCCTGACAAGTCGCCCTATTTCCACAGGGAGGCTGGCCAGCTTGTTATCCTCCAGACTCAGGGTTGTTAGAAAGGGCAGCTGACACAACTGCATCGGAAAAATACTGATCTGGTTGTTCCCTGCAAGAAGTATCTGAAGTCTGGTAAGCTTGGCCAATTGCAATGGCAGCTCGTGAAGGGCATTTCCTTGCAGACGTATTTCCTTCACAAGACGAGCATGGCCCAGTGTTACCCCCTCTTGAGAATCTCTGAAGCACCCGCAATTTGATAGATCTAGACAGCCATCACAGAGAGAGAACACTGCCTGACAGATGCGTAGCTGGCTCTCCGGGAGACCAGGATTGGAGTGCAAAGTGAGGACTCTTACATTTAGAGATAGTAGTTGCAAGGGAATCATTGTCAAAAGGTTGTTGTGAAGGTTCAAGTGACGCAGCCTAGGCAAGTCTCCCAGCTGGGCAGGCACCCTTTTGAGCTTATTGTTATTGGCCATAAGCACTTCAATGCGTTTCCAGCTCTTGATCTCACAAGGAAGCTCCGTAAGTTCGTTGTGGTCGAGACGGGCAACTCGTATAAACTGAAGTTCGAAGAGGTCTGTGGGAAGTCTGCTGATGCGGTTGTTGTGCAGCAGCAACTCTGTGATCATTTGGAATCCAATAAACTTCTCTCTGGGCAACCAGGACAGTCTTGTGCAAGAAAGATTCAAAACCAGTTGTGCCCCTTCCGTAGTAGTCCCAGCTGAAGAGGACGAATCTATAGTCCTACTCTGTTCTCCCTTACGAATATCGGTTTCTGACTTAAAGGCCTCTAGGTGATGGTCATAGGAAAAGGGTAAGGTGGCAGGTTGGCCAGCGTTACCCTCACAAAGAAGGGAATTCCTCTTGTTTGCGCCACCTCTTCTCCTTTCATCAGATGTGCTCACACACTCGTACAATCCTCTGTCGGAATCACCACAGGAAGCCAGATCTTCTTTTTGCATTTTGCTCATCTTTTCTGTAGATCGTAGAAATAATACTTCCAAAAAGATATTAGTGTGGTCACTTGGAGGGTTTTAAGGTTTGGAACGATGTAAAGGATGTTGTTTTCAGCGTTGAGGCAGTGCGGGGGGCCTGTCCCATCGCCGCTAGACCGTGAAGACGTTTCAAGTGCTGGGGCGACCAGGCCGTTCCATCAAAGAGCCCTCAACGAACAATGGAAGAGCTGCTCCCTTGGCTTTTCAAATCAACCTTTCGTTGCTTTTGAGTAGCTTCGTTAATATTAGATACAACTCACAAGTTTCACAAGCTGGCTAACTGTTCCCCCTCCACTTTCCGGTTGCGGCTTGTTGACTAAGACCTTTTAAAGAGGGAGAGGTAGCTCAGAGATGGCGGCGCAACGGACGCTCATGCTTCGAATTCCTTCAACTAAATTCGTCCAATGGTACATTACTTTCCAAATATTTCTGGGAAATAAAAAATGCAAAAAAGTTCCACATCAGAGGTGTGTGTGGTGGCTCTTTAAGGTGGTGTGTCAAATCTTTGTTGTTGTTTTTGTAAGGCAACCCCACACACACACAATCTCTTTGCCTTCCCAAAAGAGCTGAAGGTTGATTCATTTATCGAGAAACTGATGGAAGCAGTGACAAGATACCTCGCCCAAGTGCGAGTACCAAATGCAGACAGCAAAGTGTGGAAGGACGAATGTGCCTACACTTTCGAGACACCGGTAATAAAAGCAGCATGTTGTGCCTATCTTACTCAAGTGGTTGACATTATGCATAAACACACAGGAGAGCGAGGAAGGCCTTTTCATAGATCTGAATTCGTTTGTTGGATTTAGCAAGGACTCTGTAATTCTTAACTTTGGCAAGACTGGTCACGGCCTCTACCTCCACATAAAAAGGAGCCCTAAAGTATTGCCCCCCCCCCAACACAGACATTAGCGATAGAAAACTGAGGTGGCATTTCCTTTAGCCCAAGACGGAAAAGGAGGAAGGCGCTGAGCCTCCAAAGAAGAAGCCCAGTGTGTTGGCCATAGGCGTCAAGGGAGGATTCGAGGAAGAAACCAGTGTGGAATATGAGGAGAATTACGCCCTCGTAGTGCTGCCCGAGTTTCTTTCTATTCCTTTGCCTAATGATCAACTTCCTGAGCAGGTATCTTGCATCAACATCTTGTAAGCGGATGTACACTCGTGAATTCTTACAGAAGGTGTTTTTTCTATTTGTTAACACAGGTGCAGCGCTCAGTCGCAGGAATTATTGCTGCAAACTCAGCTTCAAAAGTGGAAGATGTAGGTGCATGGGTGGCTGGGCTGGACCTTCCAGTGAGCAGGCATGCCGATGGTCTCCTGCAGCTGGCCACAGTGAAGAGAGTGCCTCCCAGTGGATGGCGTTGCGAGACACCTGGCTGCGACATGTCAGACAACCTTTGGCTAAATCTTACTGATGGTGTCATCAATTGTGGTCGGAGGTACTTAGCAATTTCTAAACTTGATATTGTTCTATCTCACTCACACCAGGTTATTATTATAATTGTGCTCCAACAGAAACTGGGACGGCTCAGGAGGAAGAGGGCACGCGCTGGAGCATTACAATGCGACAAGGTATCCTTTGGCTGTGAAGCTGGGCACCATCACCCCTGAAGGCGGTGGAGATGTTTTTGATTACGTGGAAAATGATCTCGTGAAAGACCCCAACCTGTCTAATCACCTTTCTCATTGGGGCATTGATATACAACATATGCAAAAGGTATTAAAGCATGAAACTTATGTGATATTAGATATGCAGCGAAGTAAACTTGTTCTGCATGTGAAATAACAGACTGATAAAAGTATGGCAGAGCTTGAATTGGACTTGCAGTACAGTTTTGATTGGACAAGAATCCAAGAGCAGGGCAAACATCACGAACCTGCCTTCGGCCCAGGCTACACAGGAATCCAAAACTTGGGCAATAGCTGCTATATATCATCAGTTATGCAAGTTCTCTTCTCCATACCTGAATTTCAGAAGAGGTAAAGCTGCACTACCAACTGCCCATCTTTCCATTTTTCTTTTTCAATTAATAAGTTTGTAGGTACTACGAGAGGAGAGACGAAATACTTAATTGTGCTCCTGCAGATCCTACACAAGACTTCCACACACAAATGTGCATATTCCACCTTGAAGAAGCTTTTATTTCTGTTTCGAATATACAAGATTGATATTATTGATTTTAACTTTCTTTTATGTACAGGGCCAAGTTTGCACATGGGCTCTTGTCGGGAGCCTATTCCTTGCCAAAGCAAACGGGAGATAGTATGGAGGAGGAAAAGCCTAAAGTCTCAGCTGACCCTCATTGTGTAATCTGCCTCGGAATTTTCCTCTTTTTTCTTGGTCATTTGTTTTCTGATATTTAAGTTTGTGGGATTTTTTTGTGGTAGGATGGTATTCGGCCTCGTATGTTCAAGCATTTAGTGGGGAAAGGTCATATAGAGTTTTCCACAATGAGACAGCAGGACGCTCTTGAATTCTTCCAGCACCTCATGTCTCTTGTCGCGCAAAAAGAAAGAGCTTTCCCTATCAACCCCTTCGATCCCTCACGGGTCTTCAATTTCAAAATGCAGGAGAAATACACATGCTCACAATCCAATATGGTCAAATACACTCAACGCAATGAGAGCTTCCTCTCGCTGTCTCTTCCAATGCACAGGATGACAAACAAAGGTATTGACTGTCAGCAAGTTGCTCTCTTGTTTCTGTTTGGCTCAAATCCTTTCTTCACCTTAATACAGACGAATATGAGACATTTGAAGCTAGACAGAAAGAATTGAAGGACAAAGGCGTCAAACCGTACGTATATATGTTGTCTCAGGCGCCAATTCTTAATGGCCTTAATGAATGTTAATTATGAGTTTCTGTTTTCAGAGATAAGGATGAGAAGGTGGTGCGACCCATTATACCATTGTCTTCTTGCCTGGAAGAGTTGGCTTCTCCAGAACTTATCGAAGACTTTTACAGCTCCGCAATTCATGCCAAGACCACAGCAACCAAGTGCGTCATCGTTCCAAATTGTTTTTGCCAACATCCATGTACACAACGCTGTCACTCACATATATATTAAACGTTTACAGGACCACAAAGATGGCAACGTTCCCCAAACACCTCATGATTCACCTCCGCAAGTACGTTATTGGTGATGGATGGATACCTAAAAAGCTGGGTATGGCCCACAACTTACCAATTATTTTCCATTCGTTCCCGTGTTCACGCACGTGTATGTGTCTTATGTAAATTTTCTTCTGTTTGTAGATGTGTTTGTGGATGTGCCAGACGAATTAGATTTGGGATTCCTAAAGGCAGCCCCTCCACAAGAAGGAGAGCAACTCTTGCCAGAGGACCAGCCTGCTGCAGCGTCGTCAGCAGCTCAAACCCCTCAAGCTGACCCTGCCATTGTCGCGCAGCTAGCATCTATGGGTACAGTTGTAGAGCTACAAGCTACACCATTGCTTCTTTAAACTCTTTCACTGATCTTTCGAATTGTGGAATGATTGTTGTTGTTAAGGTTTTCCCGAGTTACACTGCAAGAAGGCAGCCA
Source organism: Acanthamoeba divionensis (assembly GCA_000826405.1). Taxonomy (NCBI): domain Eukaryota; phylum Discosea; order Longamoebia; family Acanthamoebidae; genus Acanthamoeba; species Acanthamoeba divionensis. The sequence goes on along the minus strand of CDFI01107399.1, from coordinate 83,000 downwards.
TCAATACGGGTAACTCTGACGCTGAGGCAGCTATGAACTGGCTTTTTGCACACATGGAAGATCCGAACATCGACGCACCTTTGGAAACCCCTGCTGCTGCCCCACCAGCAGGTACTAACTCCCTCCGCCTTTCTTCCTGGCCCTGTTTTCAGATAGATAGATGGATAGATAGATAGAGAATGGTATGTAAAAATATATATGCTCATCCCTCCCAACATGTTTATTACTGTTATTATTAAAGGTGACGCATCGATCAATGAAGAAGCAGTGCTGATGCTCACTAGTATGGGCTTTACCCACTCCCAGGCTCTCAAAGCCCTCAAGGCTACTGTAAGCATGTGCCTAATATATTATATAATCTTCGATTTCTATTTCATTATGAACTAGTGTGTGCACCTGACAAAAGGCCTAATGTGAGCTCGGTGTGTGTGTGTGTGTGTTGTGGGTGCCCTTCAGGACAACAACATTGAAAGAGCAACTGATTGGATCTTCAGTCACGCCGACCAATTAGACACCCAGGAGGAGGCTGCTGCCCCTGCCTCGGCTGATACTTCTGCTGCTGCTGCTGATGCCATGGTTGACCTCATGGATGTTGAAACCTCCACAAGTAAGATTGTCTCATTTCATCTCTCTCTCTCTCTCTCTCTCTCTTCTCTGTTGTATCTTTTTTGATGTCGTGAGTGGTCCACTTCACTCATTCTTTAACTCTTTGATATCATATTTATTATTATTATTATTATTATTATTATTATTATTATTATTATTATTATTATTATTATTATTATTATTATTATTATTATTATTATTATTATTATTATTATTATTATTATTATTATTATTATTATTATTATTATTATTATTATTA